>JAWQFJ010002587.1:25000-70000 GCA_034096865.1 Theodoxus fluviatilis
GCAATGTGGGCGAGATCGGGGTATCGACTCCATCTCAAGATATGTCTCCGTCATCAATACGGGTGGGAAGTGAACTAGAGATAATCAGTGGGTAGCAGGTGGAGGTGGGTGGACGTGAAGTGAAGAGAAAAGAAAGGAGTAGAAGCAAAGGAGAGACGAGATAAGCGAAAGGAAACGCGGGTGGGACAGTTCGGGGTGACGTAGGGATGGAGTTGGGGGGAGATGGGGGTTGGGGATATGGTGGTCGTAAGGTCGGACTAACAGAAGACAGGGCGATGCGGGCAGAGCAGGGAGCGAAGGAAGAGGTCGAGGCGGAGCGGAGAGGAGAAATACGGAGAGCGCTCCATGGCCTTTGCGGCTTGTAGAGACCATGAGACAACGCATTGGCTCGTTGCATGAAAAGGGCTCTTAAATTAATGGATAGTAAGCATCATAGAAGGAGAGAGCGAGACAGGGGCGGGTGTGTGTGTGTGTGTGTGTGTGTGTGTGTGTGTGTGTGTGTGTGTGTGTGTGTGTGTGTGTGTGTGTGTGTGTGTTTGTGTGAAAGTGTGTGTGTGTGTTGGTTGGTTGGGGGGGTTGGGGTTAAGTGTAGGTCGCGGGGTGGGGTGAGGTGGGGTGGTGGTTTGAGAGAACGAACACAGTGCTTTCCTTGTATTGCAGGATGGAGTTGAACTATTCAAAACAATGAAATGGAGCGACAAAGGTGTGAGTGCGTGCAGGAACAGAGGAGGACTGGGGAGATAAGACTGGGCAAGAATGGATAAAGGGAAGGAAATGAAGTTGTAGAATGGGGGAGATTGGGGAACTTTGTAGCGTTAGTGGAACAGCGAAGGAAATCAGTGAAGAATATGGGATTGGCACGGCAAGGCAGGTGAGGGTAGGCTGGCTTGGGAGTGGTGAAGACAATGGGCTCTTTATACGGAAACACTCAGGAATGCACGCAGTACTTCTACCGGTAAACGTACAGGGGGGAGAGAAATATTTCAGAGGGTGAGATTACAGTGCGACAAGAGAAGCCGCATAACTGAGAGAGAGACAGACAGACAGACAGACAGACAGACAGACAGACAGACAGACAGACAGACAGACAGACATACAAACACACAGACAGACAGACAGACAGACAGACAGACAGACACACAGACAGACAGACAGACAGACACACAGACAGACAGACAGACAGACAGACAGACAGACAGACAGACAGGCAGACAGACAGGCAGACAGACAGGCAGACAGACAGGCAGACAGACACACACACAGACAGACAGACAGACAGACAGACAGACAAGACAGACAGACAGACAGACAGACAGACAGACAGACAGACAGACAGACAGACAGACAGACAGACAGACAGACACACAGACAGACAGACAGACAGACAGACACACAGACAGACAGACAGACAGACAGACAGACAGACAGACAGACAGACAGACACACAGACAGACAGACAGACAGACAGACAGACAGACAGACAGACAGACAGACAGACAAGACAGACAGACAGACAGACAGACAAGACAGACAAGGAGAGAAAGGGGCCTAGTGGGCAGCAGAGACAGAGGCAGCAAAATCGTGTCACTGGCGGACGCGCCCTATAATGGAGTGACAGCGTGTCAGTTTCTCATCCGATCAGAGCGAATAAATAATCGATTTCCAGGCAAGAATAGATACACAGTGGCGCACGTAATCTGTTTACCAGAAAGCCATGCAAGTGCAGTCAAAGCTTTAAAAAAAAGTAAGCGACGACAGTAAAGAACACTAGCTGTCGCTAATATCTTTGCGATTTCCGACAAGATTTGAAACGAAACACTTTTGAAAAAGCTTAAGACTCTGTTGGGTACCTCGTCCATTTTCTAGATGCTTTCTTCCATAGGCTGCAGGGGTCCATTTTCTTTAGTTGCGCATGGACCCCCCTCTGCTGTGTAAATGGAGGATCTCTCCTCGAGAGAGACCTCCGGGGTATCAGGTTTCCTCGCTATCTGCACTCCATTACGCAGCACATAATGGTTTGCAGGAAATAATTGAAAGCTCGATGACATCAGAGAAAAAGGGGGGCGGTAAAGCAGGCTGCAAATTACCGTCTTTGCGATTGTTTAATGGAAATGAAGAATGCTTTTTGACGAAGGAAAAGCACTGTGACCTCTTGTATTTAGGATGAGTACTGGGCAACATGCTTTTAATACTCTTTTTCTACCACTCAGAAAGCCCTCTCATGCACTAAGAGTGCTAATCCAAACACAATGTAACGTGATAGTAGTAGGCGAACGAAAGTTTTGATAAATCAGACTGTCGGTCATTTAATCAAGAAAACAGATTGCCTTCCCTCATCAGTTGATTAGCAATTTTCTGACATGTTTTCCACATACATTCTATGACTGAAAATATGCAGTTTCGACACATAATGTCAAACATACCAATATCATCAAGGAAAGAAAACAAAATGGCAACAGAAATGTTCATTTCAAAAAGTTTAATTGCACCAGCTGTGCTCAACAAGCATGGTACGCGCACACGGCCGTTACATTGTCTGAATAGTCAAAGACACGCATCTTTCACACGTCGAAGCAAGTAATACTGGCAGCGAGACATCGTACGCTCAACAAATAACAATAGAGACATGATCAAAACATGCCATTTTTGTCTTTTTCAATGGGTAGGAATAAACTTCAAACGTTCGTATCTTAGATATAAGGAAATTCACACTACACAGTTTGTCAAAATAACTAAAAGAATGTTAAAAACTATCACATGAATAACTCGACTCGAAGAAATTCATTTCATGATAAATTGGCCCACACATTTTAATCAACAGTACTTTGAGCATTCAAGACATAAGCAAAACTTTGATGTAAAGTGTCTATTTAAAGACAAAAATGCCAAGCAACATTTGGTCTGGGTCTGTCGGTGATTCTAAATAGAAGAACGCACTGTAAATTAGTGAGCCAGTATACAGAGAAAATAGTAAATTAGGTATTACTGATAAAACGGTTCACATACGCGCTAAATGAAGAATTTCAAGGCAAAAAATGAAAAGTGTTCCGAGCAACGCAGTGAAAAAACACCACAAATCGTTTAAAGAAATCATAGAATAGACAGATCTTGGACACATTCTCATATGCCAATGTGATGCTACCAGTCTCATACTCTTCGAATACAGAGGAAGACGCACGAAGACTGACGGTGCAGGGATGAATGGTTTTGGAAAGTATTCATGTCAATCTTTGGTTGCCTGTAGATGGAATGCACCCATCGAAAAGAAATAAAGAAATGGATTATCTGAAAATGACACCTACATGGACAATTGTTTTCAAAACTCCATATTCAGAAGAGTGATGCTTAGAGCAATGTACATTCCCACAGAGTTCGTTCAGCTGCGTAGGAAATCATTGGGAAAGTTGACATTATGTACTGCATATCAGCTCTTGAATGCTACTGTTTTACGAGCATTCTTCATTTCATTTGAAAGTCAGATTGAGCAGACTCATGTCAAACGATGCCACTATGTACAACAATGGTGGTGGATTCGTTCAAGTTCATATTAGGAATAAGGTTCCATATTTCACCAGAAATAACTCATGAATATTATTCCTTTAGGAAATAAACATTCTCTCTCTCTCTCTCTCTCTCTCTCTCTCTCTCTCTCTCTCATCTGAATTCCTCACTACAGTTTTCCACTTATACAAACTGACTCATACTAGTAAAGCTTTGACTAGATAACTTCTGAGGTTATACAGATGAGACAGATTCGGTTTCTGGTTTGCACAGACAAGTCAAGCTTTCTCCCACTTTTTGCAAAGGCTTCAGCGTTTGATACCTCAGAACAACCATCCAACCCAACTTCAATACACATCAGAACTCCCAACTAAAACCAGTCTAAAAATGATAGTCTTGTCTTCGATAAACACGGGCTTTGTAAGAACACTTGTCAGATAACCCAACAAAGTCTTGCAAAAGCATCACAGTAAAATTAAGAACCGGGTTACCGGCTAAACAGTCCCCATGTACTTCACATCACAATAGTCAATCAAGGCAAAGATGTGTCTGTCCTCTATGACCAAGGAGTTGTTGGGGAAAATGTCCAGATTGTAACAATGCCCTTTTTCTTGAGTTATAAGAAGTCAGAAGTCCAACCACATTAGTGACTAAAAAGGCTTTATTCACCTCAGAGCCTTGATGGAAAAACCTATGTTATCTCATTCTTTATTTCAAAGATTCTCCGTGCATGGGATGTATCTAAAAGGCTCCCCTATTATTAAGTTGGATTTTAATATTTAAGTTTTCCTAGAGTATGTGTGTGTTGCTTAGTTGGTGAGGCTGTTTCTAGGTTTTTCTGCATCACCTTTGAGAACAAACAGGAGCATTAAAATATGTTCTCCTTTAAGTCAGTTCGTCTCTTCTCTGCACTCATCGTATCATCACAGACACCAATTACAAATTCCATCAAAGCCTGGACATTATCTCCAGAATTGCCCAGTTGCTTGTAGCGTCAATGTTTCACACTCTCCCGGGTATGTCGTCTTCCAATGCACGCAAGACTTGTATGAACAACGTAGGGTTTAACGTCAAATTACCGAAACCCTCCACAACAGTGATCTTCAGTCTGTGCAAAAGTTTATCTGGTTCTTTGGTAGACCTGTTCTCATGCACATTGCACAGTGCTTCTTGTCCAACCAAAGCACCTTCGCCGCTACCGTCAAACGATAATCATTGTCCACAAACTGCGACGTCCACCAACCCACACAACCCCAGGGATCTCCCCCCATCCCCCTCTCCCCACGTTTCTACTACACCAGGGCGTCTCTGATCCTGGGGTGGAAGTTGTCCGTGGGTTCAAGAGTCAGCGTGTAGCTGCCTGAGGTTGTGGTGCTGTTGCCATCCTCGCCACTGTCATAGCTGCGACTGGCGTGGGAGCTGGGACGACGGGGGAAACCCGACATCTCCACGTCGGAACTGAAGGACACGTGTTTGCCGGGAGGCTGGGGGTGTCTGTGGGAGGACGACCGAGGGAGGACAGGGGGACGGGGGTGCGAGAGGCTTCTGGAGCTCAGGCTGCTGGAACTGCGCTCCAAGTCGCTGCTCTCCGTCTTGCCGAAGGTCACCCCGAAGGTCTGGGGAGAGTGGGCCCTGGTGAAGTTCGAACTGACGATCTCCAAGGGCTGACACCATCCTCCAGCGAAGCTCGGGGGAGGAGGAGGGGGGCGCCGCTCCGGGTACACGCGTGCCGGGGGTCCGCCGTCTGAAGAGCAAGGTGAGATAATTGTCACGTCATGGTAAGGTCAGGTGGAGCTACATTCCTTTCACAGTGGTTCGCGATTAATTGAAGTCCAAAGAAATTCAAGGCGTTCCTAACCAATGATTTTTGGAAAGTAGCATCATATTTCTGCACTCTTTACTCCCCCTTGTTTTTCTTAATAATAATAATAATAATAATAATAATAATAATAATATAGTTTATTTACGCACATACCTTCCCTTGACAGGCAAGCTCATGGCGTTTACAATCCAAAGAATCAACACTCATACAATCGCTCAATGTGGTATTCCCACAAACTCACACACTACACACATAAACAAAACAAAAAACAGTCCAATAGAACAAACTATACAATATACACAACACTTGCAGGCAAGGTCAAGTAAGGCGAAGCAGCTTAGCGGGAAAGGCGGATCGGAAGAGGTGGGTCTTTAGAGCACTTTTAAACTGGGGCAGAGTGTCAGAATGACGGACTGATAGAGGGAGACTATTCCAGGTTACAGGTCCAACATAGGAGAAGGCACGCTGTCCTTGAGCTTTCTTGTTACGGCGGGGGATCTTAAGTATTCTAGAGTCAGCAGCTGAGCGTAGAAATCTGGAGGGCGTATAGACTGTAAGAATTTCTGTAAGAGCGTGTGGTGCGGTGTTGATGGCCTTGAAGCACTAAGTAGCAAGTTTATAATCTATCCTCTGAGAGATGGGGAGCCAGTGAAGTTCAAATGCATGTAGGAGTGGAGAGACATGGGTAGCTTGGGACATAAAAAAACTAGCCTAGCAGCGCAATTCTGAACTTCCTGGAGTTTGTTAAGCAGAGTGTCAGGGATGCCAGCGAGAAGAGGGTTTCCATAATCGAGACGAGAGAGAACAAGTGATGTGACGAGCGTTTTGGTGGCCTGCTGAGAAAGATAATGACGAATGGTACTAATTTTCCTTAACCCATAATATGCTGACTGACAGACTTTGTTGATATGAGCTCTCATTGACAGGTCATCGTCAAAGATGACGCCTAAATTTCTAACAGACTGAGAGAAGACGATGTCACTGTGACCAATGGTTAGTTTGAGGGCCTGATCCGATTCGCCTCCGCCGCAAACCAGGAGTGCTTCAGTTTTTGAATCATTGAGTTGGAGCTTGTTCAGAGTCATCCACCGTTTTACGTCAGAGATGCAGTGTTCGCTGGTAGAAAGAAGAGAGTGGATTTGACTGGGATGAGAGGAGTTGTAGCGCTGGGTATCATCAGCAAATTCACTGTGAGAGACTGAATGACTATCAATTACATTGGAGAGCGGATGGGTGTACAGTAGAAACAGCAGAGAACCCAGAACAGAGCCCTGAGAGACTCCGTACTTGAGAGGTGTAGGATCAGAAGCAAAACTCGAGATCGAAACAGTATGTCTACGTTCTGAGATATATGAATACAGGAGAGAGAGTGCTAAGTTCTCAATGCCAAAAATGTTTCTAAGACGGGTGAGAAGAATTCCATGGTCTATTGTGTCGAACGCGGCACTCAAGTTCAACAGAGTAAAAAGAGAAACTTTGGAATCATCAGAAGCAACGAGAAGATCGCTTAGAACATGGAGCAGAGCTGTTTCGGTGGAATGATGAGCACGGTACGCGGATTGAAACGGGCCAAAATGTCATACTGGGACACGTGCTCAAGCAGCTGCTGCAAAGCTAACTTCTCTAACAATTTTGACAGAAAAGAAAGAACTGGCCTATAATTACTAAGTTTGTTTGGATCCAGGTCCTGCTTCTTCAAGAGCGGCTTAACTATTGCCTGCTCGAAAACACTAAGGAAGGTGTCAGTCTGGAAGCAATCATTGATCATCTGTGTCAGGACAGGTAGAATCTCATCAATGCACTCAACTAAGAGGGGTGTGGGAACAGGGTCAAGGTCACAGGAGGTAGGGTTCATACTGCGGATGGTCTTGACCGCACTAGCCTCAACCGTCCTGAACTGAAGGAGGGGAGTACTGTTTGTGAATACTTCTCTATATGGTATTTTGAAATTAAATTCCTTCAAACCAATGGTAATACTCTGATCCCAGCTGAATCGTTTTCTTACTTTAAGCCGGCTCGATTGAAAAGAGAGAAAAAGAAGCAGACAACTGCAAATAAGAAGGTGCAATTAGACATATCTGAGTCATCCCATACAATACATGTAGTGAGCCCTAAACCAATTAGGACTTGTCTCTCAGACGCCATGCTCACCTTTCCTGAAGAAGGGCGAGTTGCGGTCCTGATGGTGAAAGTCGTCCTCACTTCCGCCCCGACCGCTGTCGCTGGCAGTGGCCTCCCCTGAGGAGTCGCTGTGCAGGTCGTCCAGAGTGACGTGGTGGCCAGCCAATGGCTGTAAAGAGAACAAGGGTCAGAGGTCAAAGAAGCCATTCTTGCATTCCATCTTTGCGATTTGTCGTCACTTCATTCTATTTTCAAGTTGTACATTCCTCAGTCGCAATAAGCATTGAGAGACCCACGTTTCCATTGTTAGATGACACAAACTTTATGAAAGAAATTCGCAAGGATCTGGTGGATTAACTTGCCATTTGTCCTTTGAACAATTACCTTTCAATCTAACAACGACACAATACCAGTATTTCATCAGAATCACTTCGGTATTGGACGCGTACTAACCAAATCAGTGTTCTTCTAACCAACAATGATGGGTTGCACTGAAAGCGCTGAGCATCATCTTCGTAATCTATAGGTCATCCAGTATGGAGACAAAATTTACCATTTAATGGTAGCTTATAATGTTGTTGAAACACAGCGAAAGCATCTCCGTGGACTTTCCTGCCTAAGATTCTGCGCCATCGTCTCCCATCTATCAAGAACCCACCAAACTGATGTGTTATTTGCACCAGAGCATTCTTTATCGCAACTCTCAACACGAGGACCACGAACACAATTTAAGGCATTCATCCCCTGAGGAACTCCACCGGTACAAGTTGTTGAGACGTGGTCACAACCTTGATAGGAAGCTTCGCTCCCGACATTCTTCATCACCTTTCCTCTGTTCAGGTACAGAGGTTGAGCTGTTGGACAGACTGCGAGTTCAGAGAGAGGTCAAAGGTCGTAAACCAAGCCTTGGCTACCAGACGGCACTCCGCATCCGTCTGCCAGAGCTGGCATTCATGGACACTGATGACTCAGGCAGACCAGGCTCCTTCGAGCCTTCCAGGAAGAGCGCCAAGGCTTCGCACCTCTCCCGTCACCAACAGGATTCCCCTTCAGTGGTTATCCAGACAAGTCTGAACTCTCGCTACAGCGGGCCAGTTTGATTCATGAGCGAGCACCCCGGACCAGATAGCTTAACACAAGACCGATAGTTTTTATCAGGGACCTAGGAGTCTTGAACATGACTCCTCAGGAAGTTAGGGGAGGGATCCCGCCATGTCGTGACAGAGCCAGCCGCCTGGCGCCCTCAGCTGCAACATGGCCGTTCTACGACTGTCTGGTCGGTGTTCAATTTCCGTGGCAATGCCCTCTAAAATCGTGTTTAGCGAAGTGATCTAGAGAAACCCCATCCTGCAACTTGTCTGAAGTTGTACGAACTGCTACTTTGTCACTGATGAAAAATTATAATAAAAAGTTTACTAATATTCAAAATAGTTTGACTTCTCATCTCATTCAGATGTTTTACCAAGCAGGCGTTTTATATATTGAATATCTACTTTGCTATTACTATCAACGTTAAAAGCAACAATTAAAATTTTACTTCTCTCTCTTGAAACAGTTTTCGACCATTTCGTATATTTAAAAAAACACAGCAGAGTACAAATCATTTGCACAAAAGTGTCCAAGAGTTAAATTATTTGTATTTTTCTGTCTTCGAATCTACCAAAGTAATTTTCAGAGCAGGTTTAAACTTTTTCGGTCAACACCGGCGGCAAGGCGTGAGGCGAGAGTCAAATGGCGAAGTGACGTGAGATATCGCGGCAGGCTAACGCTTGCGGTGCTACCCTTCGTTTGGAGCGCCGCCTTGCATTATTGTGATGCCGAGGATTTGGAAACCATCGCTTTGCCTGGGAGAGAGAATAACAGAGCGAGTACTAACAGAAAAAGAATGGCATCGGAATGAAAAGAAAACGAAAAGGACAGAGCGGAGGATGATCGACCAAGATATGCATGCGAAGTGAGATATTATTATCCAAAATTATCTGATCACGATAAGGAATCATTTGTTATTCTGAGAAAAGTGTTTATCCTGTACCAAGCAATGCCAAACGAAGTAACACACGGTACGTTTTATTCGCGAGAATCACAAAGAAACGGAAGACAAGCGCGACATCTAGCTGTACTCATTTGGTTTCGATGAATTGAACGCTTGTTTGGACAGCGGGTAATGGACAGACATCCAACATGGGAAGCTGAACATGAAACGTCTGCCCATTTGCGCACTACTTGACCAGAAAGGGTGTCCAACAAAGCAACAAAAGTGAATTTGTATGACAGCAATCACTAGGATTCATCATGGGATTCTTTATCAAAGGAATCGCTAGACCAGGGGCCGGTTGCTCAACAGATGCCTACCTGCCAGCTAAATTAGTGTCAGTTAGTGACTAGTTGGAAGGTAACTAGCTAGCAGTTAGGCACACTATCTATCGGAGTTGCACAGCGTCAATTTAACTGAAAGCTAGTTACCTTGAAGCTAACGCGACTAGCTGAATGGTAGTCCTGCTACGTCACAAGGTAATAAAGAGAGCTTTTTCATTGGTTAGTTGATGAATGCAACGAGCTATTTGATTGGGTGGGTTGAGGGATTTTTCACACGGAAGGAGGCGAACGCACAGCGTCAGCGAGAGAGTTGGTACGAGCCCAGCCAAGCTTCGCGCACTTCTATGCATACCTGACGCGTGGACCTCAGCGACACCAGGAAAGATTATAAATACATTGTTGTCCTCGAACCTGCCTTTGGCTGTGTTTATAATACAACTGTCTTCAGTTTTCGAGTCTTTCAGACAGCTTACCAGATTATCGGAAATGGATCAATATCGAGAAGGATTATGTTACTTTTGACTGATAACACAATTTTACGGCCAAAAGCACGGTAAATTAATAAAACCTCGTGTAGATTATGAACAACTAGCGGGTACCCGTGCTACGCACTGCTGATGTGTGAATATTGTATAGCATGTTTACATACAAACTCAAACTGACTTGGAAGTACCAAATACATTGATGATAAAAGAAGAGTAAGTACTGTTACATGTTGAAAACTGGATTAAAATAATGAAAAATAAAACGTTTCCGGGGCTCGAACCCAACGACTTTGGGACTTTCGAGTCTTCACAGTCCCGCGCTCTATCCCCTCGTCTACTGACTCACATGGCAAGTGGATAACGTATATATATATATATATATATATATATATATATATATATATATATATATATATATATATATATATGATGCGCGTTGGTCCACCAAAAATGCGAGCACGGGACGAAGGCAGACTCAAACTTACGAGGACCTAAAAAAGTCACTTCAAAGACAAATTTGGTCACGAAAAATACCCTACTATCCCTTCCCAACCGACCCAACTCCACACAAGGATCAAAGCGATCTCCATACACCCGATTTCGTCTCTGATATCGCTGACGAAAACTCTAGTGAATGATCGCCGCCATTTTCACCTCCCAACTAACGGACTTTAGAGCTGCTCCGACCACCTCTAAATTATTCCCGCTAACTTAGCTGTCAGTTAGTCAAACTGGCGCGCGAGCAACCCAGTTAAGCTATCCGGCGAAAATTTAGCTGGTAGGTTGCGTTTTAGCTGACAGCTAGCCGATAACTGCTTGTTGAGCAACCGGCCCCAGGACGCTACTGGGCCATGCGCTTTTCCCCTCGGATAGCCAAGGAGAAAGACACGCTGGCAGAGATGGTCACCGAAATGATGCCACACATCACGCATCAACGAAGCACAACAAGTAGCTTCCGCAGGTTCCCACACAAGATGGAAACCCTTTGAGAGACATCCCAACCCCTTGCAGACAGCGCTTTGAACCTCGGGCCAAAACTTTGCCACCGCCTGAAATTACAAGTCTGAAGATACAGCACCTCAGGCGTAGAAACCAATCTCTCAATGCCTTTCTCTGTATGCCTCCCTGGCGTGCCCAAGAAACGGATGACGGCCTTGTATTTTGGGGGCGTGAGTGTTGGCTCCTGTACCTATCTCTCCTCACCTAAGCCCCTTCTCCATCCCCCATCCCCACCCACCACCGTCGCACCCTCCCTACCTCTGGGCTGTTGCGGGCAAAAGCCACCGTGTGTGTTTCGATAGGAAGCTCTTCTAGGCCTATGGCATCGAGACTTGTGTAATGCCCGTCCGCTGTACAACCAGACGTTACAGAAATCCTGGCATCAAGCTGACTTAGCTTTCTGACGCGTCTTCCCTAGAGACTGAGATGAATAGGAGTCTTTGGGGTGAGACAAGAATAGGCTGCAGAGGCCGCGAAGATATCGGCGATGAGAGACGGTCGTTAGTTGTATTGTTCCACTGCCCTTGGAGTACTTCTCGTTCGGATGCCATTCTGTTAATCAGTGCCGAGAAGCTATGTGAACTCTCTCTCTCTCTCTCTCTCTCTCTCTCTCTCTCTCTCTCTCTCTCTCTCTCTCTCTCATTCCAAATGCCACCCAAACGCCATCCGTTCCTCATTACCACTCACTCCAGCTCTCCATTACGTATCATTATTACTTTCTGGAGTCTTTTACAATGTCATTTCTCACTACTATATACCCTCAGGAGCTAGTTTCAACCGCACATTTATCTCCTTGTAGCGATCAAAGGGCCACAGATGACACTGGGTGGGGGAACATCAGCAGCGATGCAGGACTCCATGGGGAAATCAATTTCCACTTCATCCCTCTCGGGTTACACCAGATAGCGGGCTTATCCACCACAAAACGGGGCATTCAAAGCTCGAGGCTTTTGACCATTTTCCATGCCTGCCAGTAAACCGCCTCCTCGGACATCTCATCCCCGGACCCCACCTCCCTTCCCGCTCCCCCGGTCTCCCTGCCAGCCTGTCTTCTTGCATCAGCCTCTGCCTGCCTGTTAGTCTTCCTGGCAGGTTGCTATGGTCAGTTGCCCCTTCAGGGGATGACAGAAGGCTGGCGGAGATGCTGCCATGAGATAGTAATATGGACTATTGGCGGACGACGGGGGCACGTCTGTGATCATCTCAGCTCGTCCAGGACTCTCTGACCTTTCAGCCCTGAGAGGTCAACTGGTCAAACGAACTGGACTGCAGTCAAATCCTCTTAGGACCGTCTGGCTTGTGTTGTGGAGAGCCTTGCAAACGGACTCATCGTGTCAGTACATTGAGTTTTTGCCTGTCTTCAGAGCGTAGCTACTGGCATGGACGTTTGATTGTGTAGAAATAAATCGGCGGAAATGGCTGCTTGTTTGCCTGCGCAACAAAAACCGTCTTCTATTGCGGGGCTTTGCAAGAAATATGCACACATTTTTATTTCATTGTCGCATGATGGATGTTTCATGACCGTGTTAAACTATTTTAAGCTCACTTTTGTCGTATGTCAGCAAAGCTTTTCCGATACGTCAAAAAATATTTTCCATTAAAAGCTACTCCAAAAATAAAATGTTCAAACAGGAAAACACGTGGACCTTGAATTATCTTCTTGTTAGTAAATTGAAACCACGAATGTCGAGAAGAGGGGGTGGACAAGCTCTCCGAACAGGAAAGAAAAACAAGTTGGTTCAGGTATTGGCTTTCCAAACGCAATCCGTTTGGCCTTTGTACATTCCTATACCCCGACAATCCCTACCTAGCAAAGAAAAACAAAAGAATCAGTCACTGTCTAACGTGGTTTAAATTCAATACATCCAGGAACTCGGAAAGTCTCACACTTTCGCTGCAACAGCCCTAGCAGTGCAAGTCAGCGAGCATCTAGTCCTGTCTGCCTGTCTGTCGTTCCAAGAGTGAGACGACTTCATTAAATCAGACTCCCCCCGCAGTTTTTCACCTCCAAGGGCGATGATGCGTGAAGGCAAGACGTGAAGGCGAATGCGGAGCGACAAAGCATAGCTTATCACGACCATCGCTTATCAGGTCCAATTAGAAGATCATCAGCCAGAGCTGACAAGATAGGAGGGCCAGACAGCGTTGGTCAGCGCTGGGCACAGGATGGACGTCCGGTCATTTTCTCCAGTCCCTTCCTCCCTCTCCCCACCCCCTTCCCACCACCTCGCTCCAGGCAACGGGACTCCTGGGCTGAGCGCCAAGTAGACTTCAAAGAAACCGTTCTTTCTCGTGCCATCGCCGACAGGTGCGAAAGCAATCATTGCGTGTGATAACATTCCGTCCAGTGATGGCCTTGCCAACTGTGGCCGGCACCGCTGTGACACCACGTCCTCCTGCTCCTGCTCCCTCTCCTGTCCTTCTCCCAACCCCTTCAGCATCCTGCTGCTCATCCTCATCCTCTTCTCCTCCCCCACCGCCACTGATCCACGAGAGCAATAAAGTGAAATAGGGAGTCACGACAACAAACACTTTATTTGTTCCGCGATATTTCCAATAATTCACCTAAAAAGTGACATGATACGCGAGACCAATAGTCTGCAGAAAAGAAAAAAATGGAACAACGTTCAATCAAGTACATTCAAGCTCTTTTGTGTAATAGTTAACGAAAAATTAAATTAAAAACACCTGAAATCATCGCTCTCGGGAAATGCCGTGCGAAGTAACGCATTCAATTCAGCGACCCACGCACAGCGAAAAGCCCGGCAGTTGTAAGGGATTTCTACTTCGCGTGCGCCTCATTGCACTTCATGTCATTCCAAGGGCCGCAGACGGCCATAGAGTGCCCACAGAAGAGCCAAACGCATTGGAGTGGGATGACAGCCGATCATTAATCAGAGCAGATAGCGTGGTCGGGAATCTCCACAGCACGTCACTGCCCTTTTCTGTGATGCCAGTTCTGACAATCGCCTCCTCTGGCGAGGGTGAGGTGGTGGGGGCTGTAGAGCTAAGGGTGTGAGGGTGGACCGTGTTGGATGTCTGGATTCTCGCCAGATCTTGCCGAGCCTCACAAAATGTTTTTACCGATCTATGGCGTAGCGGACCTATCAAATTGATTGAGTCGTCTCGCGATTTTGCACATCTCAGTAAATCCGTTGGCATTCATCCAAATGTCCGTTTATGAGGCAAATGTGGCGTCTCTGAACCATACTTTTAAGAAGTCATTGATATAAAGTGTCTCTAACATCCCACTGCAGTGGACGTTGATACGTTTTAATGGGTCTATAAGGAGGAGCCTTCTTTAATCAAAGCGATTTATATTTTAGTCATGAATGGTTATTTCTAATATTCACCTTCGTCGCCAGCTATCATTTGTGCCATTGTTGACATACAGAACACTCTCCTTGACAGACCATTAAATCCCTTCATTAAACAAGCACCATAACCGCGTTTTCAATGCACACAACTCTCTCTCTCTCTCTCTCTCTCTCTCATTCATTCGCTCAGTAGCGGGAGCCATGCACGCTCCATCAGGTCCCTATCACCGCGTCTTTCAACCAGACTCTGGGGCAGACGAGGGGATTGCCGCGCTAAAGAGGGCCGCAATTTGGGAGTGAATGGCAGTCGGGGCATCTCTCTGCAGCGAGAGGTCGACTGGGATCTCCAGCGGAAGGACGCTGACTCACAGAACCAACACCATCATCTGCAGCCTAAAAAGGCGCTACGCACAGCCGCCTTGCGGATTGTCCTGACTTCATCCAGAAGCAGAACTAATTAACGCTAATCGCAGAGTCGAGGCGAGTCATAATCACCCGAACAGGACGGGCGAGTTTCCCAGCAAGTCCAAACAGACGGGGTGGAAGCATTATTGCTGGCGCTGACACGGCAAGGCGCAGAGGCAGCCGCCTGTGGCAAGCCGGCAAAGACGTCTTGCTTGGGCGCAGACCTTCAACTCAAACGGCGGCAGTCCGTGAAAGGCTCTGTTGAAAATGATTCAAGCCTGTCGCATTGACAAGCTCTGAATACGCTCAGGAAAACCGAGCCAGAGCGTCAGAGAAAGAGAGAGAGGGAAGGTTAGTTGGTGTGTGTGTGTGTGTGTGTGTGTGTGTGTGTGTGTGTGTGTGGTGTGTGTGTGTGTGTGTGTGTGTGTGTGTGTGTGTGTGTGTGTGTGAGAGAGAGAGAGAGAGAGAGAGAGAGAGAGAGAGAGAGAGAGAGAGTCCGCGCCGTTGTCCTTCAGAGCAAGCGTTAGAGGGCACATCTTATTCCCTCCCCCATACCCCTTTTCCACCCCACCCACCCTCATCCTTCATCCTTTTTCCTCACCCCACACCCCATTCTGTCATCACCTCAGTAGCCTCCTCGCCACTGGAAGCAAGGCCCATTTCCAAGTGGGCAATTCGCCCGTCATCGCCTGCCCATTCAAAGCCTGGATTCCACTCCAGTTAGAAAGGCAAGGGAGTAAGCGTACAGATTGAAATGGACTTGGCGCACATTGCTGAAAGGCTTACCCACGCGTAGAGAAGGCTCCTACGAGTCCTAGGGCCACGAGAACCTCCTACCATTGAACTAGAGCGACTCGGGGGTGTTCAGTCGAATAAGAAACAAGCAATCGAAAAAGCGAGCCGTGATGGTCTGCTCCCAACAGACATTCCCTGCACACCTCCATATGATTGGATTCTGATTTGGGCGTCTCCAGTGAACCCATGAGAATAAACGCTCTGACGAAAACGTACTAAATATGTCATCGTGAGATACTTTACTGCGGCTGGCTTGCGCTTCAACCAGGCTTATCTGACCTCAACACACGGACCTCCTGGGTCACAGAACCCATTCATCAACCGACTTTCACCTCAGGACTGCAGAAGAGGATCACCTAACTACATTAGCTGAAATAAAAACTGTAGCCGCGTAGGGTTGTCCGTAACAAAAGAGTGTCGAAAATCCCTCAAAGACCTAAAGTGGCCTTACCCACGGTGCTTTAATGCATTTATTCGGCCACAACTGCCTTGTATCACAAGATTGATCGTTCAGCCAAATACTTTTAATACAAGACACAGGCTTGAATGTAGAGTTACTTTGCAAACACTACACAGAAGGAAATAACTCGAGAACACGTCCCAGCCTTGCACCAATATTACGCCTGACTGCACAGAGTAACGCTTAAAGTCTGTCCACTTGTACAACCTGTTCCTCTACGACTAAGTCAAAACATGTCACAATGTCATGATGGAGCCATCTATCATACTCAAAGAGATGTAATTACAGTGTTTCCTTTGGGCTGCATGAAGACACCCTGACATAGACCAAAGAGCAAGACATTTTGTATTCTTCTCCTCCACTTCAAAGCTCTCGCCCCGCTTGAAGAGTCAATGGCACAGGAAACAAAGAACCGGTGTGCATGTGAGTGGAACTGGTTGATGGGCGGAGATGACAAATGTACATTTAACTCTGAATGGAATCTGCCAACGTGCACATTGCTACATGGGACAGAATGAGCCCTTTTCACATCATGGAAGACAGGTGTTCCTGCCAAATGCCCGTTGTGGCTCATTATTATGCATGCTTAGCACGAGAGTGCATTGCGAAATTGCTACAGTGAACTCACCACACATGAATCCGTTTTCAAACACCGACAAACGTTTCTGTCAAACAAACAGGGTCACTTCGTTTCATAGCACTGACCGTCAGATAATCCCTCTCCTTCCGATAAAAGCGAGGAATAGAACGTCGATTGAAAAAAACTAAACTATCTGTCAAAACAGCGATGCCAACTCGTCGAAAATCCGTCTCTATTCTCGAACGTCAGACGACATTTTTTTACAACCCTCACAGAGGCGACAAATGTCAAGAGAGATGTGACCACATCAGCGCCCCACAGTCACGAAAACGCTCCAAAAACACCTCCCGGACTGGACAAAAAGCCGGCACGGCAGTCGGGCGGAGTTTGCTCGGGGATGATCCATCGAATGATGACGTCACCAGGCCAACACCGGTGCCTGTTTGATGTTACACCACCTCGCCACGTGATGGGGCCTCGTGGTTTGCCCGAACTGTTCGAACTCTTGGCAGGTCACCCGACATGTTGAACGGATTTTATGTCTCCCCTTCTCTATCTCTGCAAGGCGGTGGGGTTCCTCCCCCCCCCCTTCCCCCCAACTCCACCTGACCCCTCATCATCGACAAATTACCGTTTCATGCACTGTATTTGCTCCTGAGGAGATGAGCAACGGTTAGCGACTGAGAAACCATGGCGTAGACAGATTGGAACGCACGGGTCAGCCGATTACCAAATCCAGGGTCCGCCAATCATCCAGTCGAGCAAACAGCTCTCCCCCCATTGCAGACTGGTGAATAACCCCAGAGTTATAATTAGCTTTTGAAGGTGCTCGATCCCTGTTCAGTCGATGAATAGCTGCTACAGCACTGGAGAAGCAGCGATACACTTTACGCGCCCAAGGTACTCGTTAACCGTCTGAGACAACGTTTTGCCCTGGATGTTCTTGCGTTACAAACTACACTATTTTGTCCAATGCAAAGATTTTCGTCAGACCCGACACACGAAATCACTTTTTTCGTGAAAGGAATGAGTATAAAGAAATATTTTAACCATACACTAACACAGAGATGTATGAAAAGAGAGAAACTGATTAAAGAGAAAAAGGTCGGGGAGAACAAGATAAACAAATGACGGAGATGGAAGAACAATTTACAGGAAGAAAAGGGCAGAGGAGGAAAAGCAAGAAGACTTACATGAATACAACACGTAAAAGGGTGAGAGAGAGCGAGAGAGAGAGTGAGAGAGAGAGAGAGAGAAAGCGAGAGAGAGAGAGCGAGAGAGAGCGAGAGAGAGAGGGAGAGCGAGAGAGAGAGAGAGAGAGGGAGAGAGAGAGAGAGAGAGAGAGAGAGAGAAAAAAAAACCAAAAGAGAGCGAGAGAGAAACAGAGAAAGAAAGTGAGAGAGAAAAAGTGAGAGAGAAAGAGAGAAAGTGAGAGAGAGAGAAAGTGAGAGAGAAAGGGAGAGATGAATCAGACGCTCACAAAGAGGTGACAGAGCAAACAACACAAGAGAAGATTACTATGTGGGAATCGCTGCTGAAGCCTTACCTTGCTGTAGGCGAGCTTGCCCTGGTAGCCACTGTCCAGACTATCATGCTTGACCAGACGCGTCTCAGAGTTGCCGGTGCCCGCTGTAGAGTGGGAACCACTGCAAGACTCGAAGGAGACTTCGGCATCCTGACGTGACGTGGACTCATGTTTTCCGCCCTCGTCCCCCAGGTCTGGGAAGCTCGTGTCCACGGGAGTCATGGTTACGTGACTCGCCTCGTAGTTCCTCTGCTTCTGTTGTCGCTTGCGCTTGTCCGCCACCTTGATGACGACGATGGTGATGATGACGGCAACGAGGACAAGACCAGTGAGACATCCCAAGGACACGACGACAGTGGTGTTGACCCCACCTCCTTCACCACCCTCCCCCACAGCAGCGGCGCTGTGGTTGACGTTGGCCACGGTGACGATCAAGGTCAGGTTGGTGGACATCTGGGGCTCCCCCTGGTCTTGTGCAGACACCACCACCGTGAACACCCCGAGATCGTCCATGCTCAAGCGCCGAGTCATGGTCAGCTCGCCCGAGAGGCGGTTCAGGGCCAGCATGGTCTGGGATTCAAAGCTCTTGAGGAAGTAGGACACCCGTCCGTTCCTGTCCGTGTCTCTGTCTTCGGCAGACACCTTCATGAGAACGGTGCCCACGGGGACGTCCAGTCCGAAACTGAGGGTGGCATTCGTGGTGCTGGGGGAGAGGAAGGTAGGGGCATTGTCGTTGACGTCCAACACGACTACCCTGACTCGGGCCGTGGCTGAAAGAGGAGACTTCCCACGGTCGGTCGCGGTAACGATCAGGTCGTACACGTCCACCTTCTCGCGGTCGAGAGGTGACGCAATCCTCAGCTCGCCCGCCTCTGTGACGTTAAACGGTGGTGACGTGGCAGTTGGCGCGGCGTGACGTACGCTGTAGTCAAGGCCACCGTTGTCTCCAGAGTCAAGGTCGTCTGCTGCTACAGAGCCCACCAAAAATCCCACGACCGCGCCCTCGGAGACGGAGAAGTCGTGTGACTGTGACCTGAAGATGGGCGTCTGGTCGTTCACGTCGGTCACCACAATCTGAAGGAAAGAGAAAAAGGAACTGAACTGGATGAAAGGAGAAATATTTAGAATGTGTACAGAGTAAGAAAAAAGCGCGAGAGTCAACTAATTACAATGAGAGAAAGGGGGTGTTAGATGTGGGAAAGTAAGGGGTGAAAGAAGTCCAACTAAAAACCCACATGTGAAGTATGAATACGATCAGGCTTTGAGATAAGGTAAAATAGAAGGCAGCAGAACAGAAATGCAAATACTGCATTTGACTGATCATTTCCTTTTTCAACGCTTTTAATATTTCGTCCTCCTATATTAGAAAGTAAATTCCATCACATTTAAAATCTGAACACATATTTGCATATACTGTAATCTCACATTTATTCTGCAAACCTCTTCCTTCCAACCAGCCATACCAATCACATCCCTCCTCATCTCCACTCCCAAAGCTAAAAAACTCAAAACTCTCCAGCATTTGGGTCTCACTGACCTCTACGATGCACGTGGAGTTGCGCGGCCTCTCTCCTCCATCCACCGCCATCACTGCAAACTCCAGCTGGGACGTCGTCTCGCGGTCCAGCTGCCTCGTCACAGAAATGACGCCACCATCTGACGTCACGGCGAAACCCACAGTGGCGTCAGGGATGACGTAAGTAATCGTGCCGTAGACCCCGGCGTCAGGGTCGGTGGCGGTGACGGTGTAAACTGAGCTTCCCACAGCGACATCTTCGGGGACCTGGACGCTGTAGCGCTGCTGAGTGAAGGATGGAGCGTTGTCGTTGGCAGCAGTGACCATCATGAGGAAGCTGACAGACCGAGTCAGTGGCGGTTGACCGGAGTCCGAGCAGGTCAACGTGACATTGTAGGTGGTCCCTGCCCTGCCCGCCAGAGACTGTTTCAGCACCACCTTGTACTCCGTCTCCTCCAGACCCTGGGAACGAAGAGAAGGAGACACCTCGCGATGAGTCAAGGGGGGGGGGGATTTTTGGGAGGGAAGGAGAGAGATGGAGGGACAGAGAGAGAGAGAGATGGAGGGAGATGGGGAGAGAGAGATGGAGAGAGATGGGGAGAGAGATGGAGAGAGAGAGAGAGAGAGGGGGGGGGAGGGGGAGAGAGAGAGGGAGAGAGAGAGAGAGAGAGAAAGAGAGAGAGAGAGAGAGAGAGAGAGAGAGAGAGAGAGAGAGAGAGAGAGAGAGAGAGAGAGAGAGAGAGAGAGAGAGAGAGAGACGAGAGATTTGCCTGCATTGTTTACTATCCTGGATTTTACAAATATCCCAGTAGTTTGTTTTGTATTTTGACAATTACAATCACAACTATCGTCGACGTGTCATCATCATCCCCATCGTCAGCAGCAGCAGCAGCAGCATCACCACCACCCCCATCAACATATCATCATCATCATCATCATCTCATCATCATCATTTTACCTATTATGAACTTCGCCCTCTTCCTCCTCTTTCACCCCGTTTTCCCTCTACCCCTTTCTCCTCTTTTCTTCCCTCCTCGTTCTCGCTGAAGCGCATCTCTGAGATTACCCTGATCAAGCGCGGGAGACTGTAACAAACACCCGCACGTTTTACGCGTTCTCTAGAGACCTTCCTCGCACTCTGCCAGGCAGCCAGACAGATGGGAGTGGACGGAGAGTGAGGGAGTGAGAACGCCCACACTGTGAGGAGCCGATACGTCTTGTTCAAGGAAAGACACCTCGGCCAGGCACTGGAGCAGAGCAGATCGAGACAAACACGCAGGCAGCGCCGATGCAGCCACTGCCATCCATCTCCTGCACCCCGTTCTGACAAATCGCACCTCGCACATCCGTCATGGGCAGCAGCCACAGAAAATACGGGGCGCAGAAGGAGATTGAAGGAGGCGCAATGACAGAGGAGCTCAGCTTATTACATCGTGCGAGTCACCACGAATCAGTGGTTCAGGTGTAGCCAAAGTGCTTTTTCGGAAGAGGAAATGCTGTGCGCGCAAATAAAACTGGAAAAAAATCTTCTTTTGGGAGAAAAAAGTACTACTAATTTTTTTGTTCACGAGAAAGAGTCCGGGTAACGACAAGAACAACCATGAATTTTTTAAGTTTTCGTAAAACGTCTTCATAAGGTTATATTGCTGACTAAAAGAAAGCAGTTAAGGACAGTTTTAGATTGAGGTCTACTTAACTAACAGCTTAGAAGAAAATAACTGTCCATGTGTTTGCAACCCAATACAATAAAACTATCAATGGTTTCACTGGCACTCGGGCTCCATCCGCTTTAGCAATCTTTACGATTCCAAAAATTACTCAAATGCGATAATTTCGGCTCCAGAGATCATTTGCTTTACATCGAAATCATTCGCTAAAGAGTACCCACATTCCATGATGTCTCTTCTTTTTGTTGCCCAACTGCCGTTCTTCTAGCACTGTAGTCCTGAGAGGCATCGGCCGGAGACACTTTCCTTGCTGCCATTCATTACCCACACTAGAACTTGGTTCAGCAATCCTTCAGTGCTAAAGCTACTTTCACCACAAGCGAAACGCACCCACTGCTCTTCCATTGCCGTGGCGACTCACCCTGAGCTCCACGACGTCCGAGTTGGTCAGGCAGCGCACGATGCCATTGATGCCAGTGTCGCGGTCACGAACTTCCACGTGGGCCACCACGGTGTCTTTCTGGGCCATCTCGGACACCTGGAGAAAGAAGCAAGATCCACCTCAAGATAAAGGAGATCCACCTCAAGATATAGAAGTTCCACCAAGTTACCCTGCCACGTTGTAGTAGATTCAAGCGCCATGTAAAAACAAGATTGTATATATCTTTCCGTGATTGTACTTGATCCATTGAGAACATCTTAACAACATACCCTTTTAATCAAGTCCATACAGTCAATATCTTGAAGAAATTCTGGACATCATGAAATGCAACAGAAAAAGCAAAGATGCATTGAAAACTGAAAACGTTTTGGTTGCACGGAAAATCTAAATCCATGTATCGCAAAATCTTGAGGGATTGCTTTGTCCGAGTAAAACTTACATGTATATGCACAAGGAATGCTTGGATTTTGTACTATTTCATCTCGACACTGGGAACAAAAAGAACTAGCAGTGTCACGCACACACACTACAACACACACAAACACACACACACACACACACACACACACACACACTACAACACACACACACACACACAAATAGTCATCTCATCAGTCCATTCATCCGTATTAGACACCCATGCCAAGCAGCTACCCACCTTGCCACTGAAGAGCAGGTTCAGGTTGACTGTGGGGGCGCTGTTGGTTGAGTCCAGCACGTTGATCACAACTTCCGCCTGGCCCATCAAGGGAGGCAACCCGCGGTCCATGCACTCCGCCACCAACCGGAAGCTGTTGCTCTGCACGGCCGACAGAGGGCGCTTCACCGTCACCTGGCCGGTGGTGCTGTTGATGTCGAAGTAGAGGCGCACTGTGCGAGACACCACGGGGGAGAAGCCAAAGGAGGCAATGCCGTTTTCTGGGCTGTCGGCGTCCACGGCGGTCAGCTGGACCACGTGGGCTCCGGGCTGGGCCGTTTCCGCCACGGACACGTTGTACACGGCGGGCACGAAGCGGGGCGGGTTGTCGTTGATGTCCGTTACCGTGATGTTGACTGTCACGCGACCCTCCCGCGGTGGCGTCCCGTTGTCCCTGGCAACCACCGTTAGGTTGTAGCGGGCTTTCGTCTGAAATGAGTGTGATCGTGGCGAGTTAGAGGGGAGGTTTAATACCGATACACTGGAAATGAGGGAGCTTTTCTCTTTCTTTGTCGAGGGTTGATGGTGGACGGAGTGGCGGGTCGCTATGGGATGATGCAAGGGAAACTAGATGTTTATCAACATGATGAAAAGACCCAGGTCTCTCATACGTCACGCAACAGCATCAAATCACGTACCATAGGAGTAATTATACTATGGATTTTTTAATCAAAGGATACACAAACACAGGTAATGTACGTCATCAAGGACAGACAAAGGTACATGCAATCCTTTTTAAATCTTACTTTATTATCATCAACTTCAACGACGCAAAACCGGTTATTCTCAGCGCTCCCATCTGTTCGTCCAGTTTTCCAAAAAGAGGCACGAATGCAAAACCACACCCAAAAAAATCCACGACTTTCAGCTGTGGCAACTTGCACACAAACTAACAATCTCGAACCAGAATCGACAGCGAGCAAAAGATTGCCACTGTTCAATCACGCCGCGCAGGTGCCATTGCAACGCATGGAAAGCCAAGAGCTGGATTCAGACGAGAGGGAGTGAGTCATGTCAGCTCAATTTCTTCTGCTCGCTCTCCATCCTACGCGAAAACATCCTCCGAGAACGAGGTTTCGATTGCTGCAGATACACGCATTCATCTCAGCAAGGTCTGTCGGGCGGTCACGCACTCCGCTATTTGCACTGCACTTCACGCTCATGACGCCCGAATGAACTGTGTGAATAAACACTCTCTATGGGTTATGCAATGTCATGATTGCTAGGGTTTTTAAGGGCACCACTCAGTGTCGCGTGAAGTCCGGGGTAAAAAAACTAATTTGAAATAGATGACGAAATTTTGTTCAACTCCAAGACATTTCATAGAGAATCGCAAAAATGTGCATTGATAATGAATTGCACACGAAAAGGTTTGGTTTTTCTTATAAACAATTAAAAATATATGAAAAAGACTCATGTGGCTTCAGTTTCATTAAGCTGCCTCAGTAAAGTTGAAATTCTTACAGTCACTGACTGACTGACTGACTGACTGACTGGACTGGTCTGACTGACTGACTGACTGACTCTCTGTCTCTGTCTCTCTCTCTGTCTCTCTCTCTCTCTCTCTCTCTCTCTCTCTCTCTCTCTCTCTCTCTCATATCAGCCATCGGACTCGCCACACTAACTGGTTCACCTGCGTCCTTATCATTCAACGCATATCAATCTAGTTTCTGGCGGGTTACTCTACCGACACCTGTCGGCAGGCAATTTTCATCAAGACAAACTTTTCCTCCCTCGTGACCCAGCCAGCAAGACAGGACAGCCCCGAGAAAAATAAATAATGACGAGCAAAAATGTTTCAAAAGTCCGGACTACATCTGTAGCGACTGCGCCTTAGGGCAGTCTGCAATCTCGCACACAGCCAGGTGAACGGGACACTTGACACAGAGACTTGAATAGTAACCCCTGGTGGCAAGACGTGCAGAGAGGTCAAAACATAAGCAAACTCTCTATCAATAACCCAGCCCCAGCAGCATCGCCTCGTGAGCAAACAGGGCAGGCGATAAGGAGGGAGGTGGGCATGAACGTAGACCAGAGGCTCTCAAGAGCCAACACCGCGTCTGCTGGCATCTGTCGCGAGATAGACATCACCCCGAGGGGTGAAGACAGGGGCATATGCAAGGGAGAGGCTGCTAGATGGGAGGTGGATGAGAGGTAGAGACAAGATGAAGAACTGCCCACATGGAAGACTCGGCCAGATAATGAATGGTACCGGGAAAAGATTTTCTGGCTGCCCTCTCGTAGGTGGACCAGTGCAGAAATTACCACAGCAGGGCGTCGGGATAAGTGGAAAGACGGAAAGCATGTACTTGCAGGAAGTGCTATTCACGCCAATGTTTCGACAAAAAATGGACTTGGCAGTCGCAGAGAGTACCACTTGCCATACATATGGACGACGGGGTTTCTTCAGTCACCTGGGAAATGGCAGCCACGGTGGAAAATTCGATAGAGGTTTAAACAAAAAAAACGCAAATGGTCTTGTCGGGGTAATGCCAGGTAATGGGAATGAATGTCGAGGCAGGAGAAGGGGGGGGGGAACGCAAGTGGGGTGATGCAAATCAAGATTAGGAAAAAAATACAGCAAGAAAACGGAGTGGAGAGGTGAAAAACGCTTAGACTGCAAAGCGCGGTGAAATGACACGGCAATGCTCTGCTTGGAAACGAAGTACGAGCAAGCAAGGCATAGCGATGAAGACGGGACAAAAGTAGGTAAAACAGAAATAGGAAAGTGAGACAACAGAAAGAAAGGCAAGAAGGCAATGAAGGGCCAAACAAAACAAGGCGGGGGATGGCAAGACAATTGAAGTGAGACAGCTAACGTTTTACAAAGCATGACAGGACCAGAAAAAACGAGACGTGGCAAAGCTAGAAAAAGCAAGACAAGACAAAAGCAAGGCAAGGCAAAAGCAAGGCAAGGCAAAGCAAGGCAAGGCAAGGCAAAGCAAGGCAAGGCAAAGCAAGGCAAGGCAAAGCAATGCAAGGCAAGGCAAGGCAAGGCAAGGCAAAGCAATTCAAAGCAAGGCAAGGCAAGGCAAAGCAAGGCAAGGCAAGGCAAA
Organism: Theodoxus fluviatilis; assembly: GCA_034096865.1. NCBI lineage: Eukaryota > Metazoa > Mollusca > Gastropoda > Cycloneritida > Neritidae > Theodoxus > Theodoxus fluviatilis. The sequence continues at coordinate 50,705 of JAWQFJ010002587.1, forward strand.
GCAAGGCAAGTCAATGCAAAGCACGGCAAAAGCAAGACAAGGAAAGACAAGGCAGTCACGGCAAGATAAGACATGGCTAGGAAAACCAAGGCATGACGAGGCCAGACTAAGTTAGGCAAGGCAAGGCAAGGCAAGGGAACCCGACGGAAGGGAACCTGCATGAAAAGTCAAAAATGGCAATGCAAGAAGGCAAATCACGCACGAGGAGGCAACACAAGCCAAGGAAAGCGAGACGGGCAAGGCCAAACAAGCACGGAAAGAGGTTTAAGGCTGGGGATGGGGGAGGATGGGAATGAAAGAAAGGGGGTGGAGGTGGAAGGAGAAAAGAAAAGGAAGAGGAATGTAGGCGAGGGATCGCACCTGGCGTGAGGACTGCTATCTCTCCAGCGCCGCGCCTCGTTGTTGCGATCACGCTCGTGACAGGGGCCGATAAGCAAAAACTTATACAGCCTCGGCGATACAAAAACACACAGCCCGGACTCGAGCCCTCTCTGTTTCCATCCTTCCCCTCTCTCTCTCTCTCTCTCTCTCTCTCTCTCTCTCTCTCTCTCTCTCTCTCTCTCTACATTGCAACAGTCTTCTCGACCTGTTCCTTTGCTGAGTCTCTGATGCCAATCTCCTCCAAGAAAAACCAAACTGACCCTGCAGTTTCTATCGCTACATCCGACCATCCTCACGCTGCTTTTTATTCCCTTTGAAATGTATCTTCAGAATGATTAGATAAATCGAAATGACCACTTTCATTCCTCTAGGAAAGCGAATGGAGAGGATACAACGCTGCCAATGCAGACACTGGAAATCTTATTCATATTTCAGAAGCACTTCCCACGATATAGAATGTCAACTCTTTCCAACGGTTCAGAACAATGTTCTATTGTTTCACGCTCTTCCACGGTTCAAGAGCTGGTCCCGCTCAACAGGCTAGAACAGACTTGTTACTTCTCTTTGGCTGCATAGAGAAAAAGAAAAAGGCACTTGCAACAGACTCGACCACGACTCCCATAAAAAACACATGGCAGGACACAGCAAAGCGTTCTGAGAGGCTTTGTCAGTGTGTCATAGCCCACCAAAGTTCGATGTAGGCAGATCAATATGCGTGTCGCGCTCACCTGAGCAGGAGACAGGTGCAAAGGCGACAGGAGACACGACCACACCTGCTGGTTTTGTCCTCTCCCCCTTCAAAGGCCGGTAGCATGTTAACTCCACGCTGCCAAATGTTCCTTTGACTCGACTAATTTTGCTTAAATTACGGCCGATGTGTCTGACGCCGAGTTAGCTTACAGAATCCTGGCAGGTTTTGTTGAGGGTTTCCTGTGCTTTCAAGGCCTTTGCGTGACTCAGAAACTCAGCACCGCGTAGCATGTGGCTGCAGCTCAAAGGTGTATACCTACGTCGAGCCGTCTGGTGTTTCGGCGCGACTCAGAATTACAACTTTTCATCAGCGTTCGTGGGACCCTGGGGTTGAGAACGGATCTAAACACAAAGTTGGGCAGGAAAAGAAGGAAAAAATTCCTACCTGAACTTTGCTAAGCTGGAAGAAAAAAAATGTGTGTGCGTTTTCTTAAAGAATCACCCTTGAGACATGGCGCCATTACGCAAAAATCACTGACGTGGAGCGGATAATCAACACAGGCATGGAAGGACCTTGTCGCAGCCCGTGAGGACTCACTCAGAACTCGTTAAGAACCCATGCTGTAGCATCCCTGGAGCTTTCACGCTAATTACAAAATAACAGCTCTGGCCGGGGAAGATGATGGCTTGCTCTTGTGGAACCACCCTCTTTGCCTGCTGCCACCCCACCCTATTTCCCCACTCCGCCCCTCCCCACCCCTTCCCCTCTACATCCCCTGTCCACCTTTCTTCTCCTCTTTCCCCCCTCCCCCTCCTTTTCCCGCCTTCGCTTTTGTGGCACGTCTGCCAGTTTTTGCACCTGCTACCGCAGGTTTCAGATGCTGGACTGCCAAGACTGTCGTGTCATAGCGGCTCAAAATCCCATCCCTCCACCCACTCTTCCTCTCCCATCAACAGCCCTCTCCGCTCCTCTGCACCCGACTTTAGCGCCTAGCCACCCGTGATGACGGGACCACCCCTCGCTTTCCACCCTGCTACCCCCTCAAGCAGAGACAGAGGCCTACAAAAGCCCACCGCTGGCTAGGGCTGATCATAGGCGCTGGGACGTCCCGCAATAAGGCTCTAATAATTGGACCGAGACTTGCTCCAATGGAGTTGCCCCAGGTTTCCGCCCAGGACAGTGCGAGGTCTTGGACCTCTTTGGAAGGCCCTTCCACTAGCACATGACATCGAGACAGCAAGGTAGATTACCCCCTAAATACTTGCACACAACGCAGCTTCTCCGAAAATAACTGAGGCCGAATAGAAGGTGGTGGTGACGGCTGTGAGAGTAGCGGGGTGTTAAGTGCGAGGCGCCCGTGGAGTGAGGGTTTCGGGTGAAGAGTCCAGTGTCCCCTTACCGCCAAGAAAGCGTTGCTCCTTATCGACCCACAAGCCGCTCATTGGCATGCTAGCGAAATAGCGCGCCAAGAGAGTTATAGTAGTGGTCTTTTGACTGGTGGCCTGTATCTTCTTGACCATCGCCCTGCCGTCTCTCACAGCTGTTGGCCCGTGTGCATTACTCACCCATGAAGATGGTCATTAAAGACGGACGAAGTGTTTACACGGCGGTGGCACAACCATGAGTTCTCAACTAATCATCGGACCCAAGCTCATTTCACTCCAAGTACAGGGTAATTGCGAGTTACAGCAGTCGAACGATGTCTGACCCTTTTCAATTTCTGCGCAATGAGTCACTCACTCAGTCTTGTCAACAGAAACCGCAGTGATATTCGAGCGCATTTCAACTTACGAAAATACGAGGCTGACTTTGCAAAGAATCAACAAATGAACGGTCTGATAGATCCCGAAGAAACAGACAACTGTAAGAGCTCGCAGAGCGACGAGTATTATTTGGGAATCAGCTGAAAATACTAATAGGTCTGTTTACCATCTGGGTCTCCGAAAGGAATTCGGCCTTCGATTGCTGAACTCGTGCCATTCACAAGAGACCGACCGAGAGAGCATGTACATCCAGACTTTGCATNNNGCTACATTTTCCCATTAAAGTACATGTACGTGTAAAATGCTCTGAACCCTTAAGCTAAATACTCAGCAGATCGGATTCGTTCCCACTGCGTGACTTGTTTCATGTTAAAGGGATTTCTTAGTGGAAGGCTTTGACCCAAGGGAGCAAAATCGAAGGATGAATTTCCTGTTTCAATTACGTTCTACTCAAAGTGATAAAGCTAATGCCCAGTGTGTGCATGTGATATCTTGATAAATCCTTTACGTGTGTGTTTGCGTATGTGCGTGTGCTAGCATTATGCGAGTGTGCGTACATTTGTGCGCGCGTGCGATCGGGCTTCGCATTCAATGCTATTGCGGAATCAGCGTGAATACACTAGATAATGCGCCATTTTATTTCCTATTCTTCCGAGTCACTCGACCTTCTAAAGCCACACCCCAAACCATCTCTCCAAAACCTATGCTATACACACTTCACCACCGCAAACAGAATACCAGGTTAATGAAAACTCAAGTTCTAAGTCCGAAAATTTACCCATCGCCGTGATATGTACTTGATATCTCTTCAAATCATCGTAGCCATAATAATCTCTGTTTACGGTTTTATACTTTAGTGGACCGCGATTCACCCGCACCTGCTGCACGCCTAGGTCTATACCTTGGGCTCCCAAAGCAGCTTCGGGTTGGCTCTTCATTGAAACCAGTCGAGGAAGGAAAGAAAGACGTCTCCAATGCATTCCCTGTAGAGAACCACGACTGAAAAGCTTGGCCTTTCATGGCGGTCCAAAGAGCAAGTCCCAGTGAATGTTTGCTGGTCTGCCTTTCACTGGCGTCTCGCCCTCAATGTCTGCCTTCCTGCAACTCGGGTATTCGAGTCAGGATGAGTACTTGCTGCTGCTCCTCTCCACCCCTTTCCCACCCCTACTCGCACCGCCCACCCCCTTAGGCCCCGAGGGTCAGGGGGCATGCAAGGAACGGGTGGAGGGCGGAGTAGGGTGGAGATGGTTGGATACCCCGCCTTGTATTTTGATTAGGCCAAAAAAAAAATATGGTGTGGTTACGGTAACCCGACCTACCCTATTCTGGGGCGCCGACCCTACATCTTTTTATTGAAAATGTTGAAGTTTTTTTTAATATCAAAGTTGTGGGTTGAGGGCTGGGCTGTCAAGTCCCTGAGCGCTGAGCTGCCGACGTGAAGCTGGGGAGGGGGGGGGGGAGGGGGGGGGCGGGGGGGGGCGGGGGGGGGAGGGAGGGGGGAGGGGGGGGGTTCTACGTGACGGTCAAAAGTTCAGTTCGACGCTCAGCGCTGAACCGCCAGCATAAAGCGGGGTGTGTGTGTGTGTGGGGGGGGGGGGGGGGGGGGGGATTTTCTTCGTGACGGTTAAAGGTCAGTTCCAGGCTTTGAAAAATCGTAGTTTTTCCCTGACGATCGTAGCATCGTAGCAAGCACGGCGAAATCGTAGCATGCTACGCCTAAATCGTAGCACTTGGCAGCTCTGGTGATGTGACCACGTGCAAAGCAGATGGGGATGGGTTTGAGTTGGCTTGGGGTTTGACTGTTGGAGAGGTCGGGGACACGTTTTTGAACTGAAGGCGATACATTTCAAATGTGAAGTTTTTCAAGCCGAGAGTGAGGAAGATGAAGAGGATGATCAACATGCAGTGCTCACAAGTTCATGATGCATTTCAATTACATCTGGTTCACGTTAGGGGCACCGATGGTTGGTCACATGATACTGACACTAGCAGGACAGACAATCTCATATCAGCCATACAGACCTGTTTACCTATACGATTTTGGCGTATTTTTTACGCCAAACTATTGAAAATACGACTACTACGACTTGTGTGGAAAAATAGGACAATCGTGAAATCGAAAAATACGACAATGGTGAAATCAAAAGGTTTTTTTTCCCCCGTGAAGTTTTGATCCACAATTTACTTTTCCTGCTGCTGGAAGCAGTCTCCCACTCTTCGAGTTTTGTTTTGACAAGAGCTCTTCATCGGACATTTGTGTAATATGGGTTGACAACACTGTTGTGACTGCATGGTGTTCCCAGAGGGCTGTTTAGTTTAGCTACAGAATGCTGGGGTAAGAAGTGGGTCAAGCAATCTTAAAAAAACATTTGCAGGGAGGATACCTGAGCCCGCCTCTCTGTTTCACTTCTCTCTCCCTCTCTCTCTCTCTCTGTCTCTGTCTCTCTCTGTCTCTCTCTCTGTCTCTCTCTCTCTCTCTCTAAGTCTCTGTCTCTGTCTCTCTGTGTCTCTCTCTCTGTCTCTCTCTCTCTCTCTCTCTCTGTCTCTCTCTCTCTGTCTCTCTAAGTCTCTGTCTCTCTCTCTCTGTCTGTCTGTCTCTCTCTCTCTCTGTCTCTCTCTGTCTCTCTGTCTGTCTCTGTCTCTCTCTCTGTCTCTCTGTCTCTCTCTGTCTCTCTCTCTCTCTAAGTCTCTGTCTCTCTCTCTGTCTGTCTCTCTCTCTGTCTGTCTCTCTCTCTCTGTCTCTCTCTCTCTAAGTCTCTGTCTCTCTCTCTCTCTATCTGTCTCTCTGTCTCTCTCTCTGTCTCTCTCTCTCTGTCACTCTCTCTCTCTCTCTCTCTCTCTCTCTCTCTCTCTCTCTCTCTCTCTCTCTCTCTCTCTCTCTCTCTCTCTCTCTCTCTCTCTCGTAGAATATGAGATTTCGGGAAACTGCAGCAGTGTTCATAAACGAGAATGATTCCCAAGTGAAAATACATAGAGCAAAGAGGCCAAAATCAGTTCAGGCGCGCTGCGGGATGCAGCGGTCAAGGGGGAGATAACTCTTCACTTGCATTGCCTCTTTGTTTGCAAATCAAAAGCTGCATTTTTGAAATTGTCGGTCCGCGCAAAAAATACGCACAGTTTTAAAAAAATACGCATATCTGAACCAGTGAGTACGCTGAGGCAAAATTTGGGGTACCCAGGTCTGGCCATATCTTCACTGGTAAGTCAATGCTTTTCTTTACATAAATTTTACAAGAGAAGTTAAGTCAAAATTGTTCAAAGGGAATATCCTCTGTCTGTTCGCACACTTATTTCCAAGTCGAGTAGGTTTAATTTGGTTTCCACGAGAAATAAAAAGTTAAAAAAAAAAAGTTATTGCCGACCTACCTACCCTATTTTTTTTGGCTATGTTACCTTAACCACACCAAATTTTTTTTTTGGCCTTATTTAAAATTCAGCCGTGCCGTTTCCCTATGGGAACCTGTGCGTTTTATGTTTTTATCACTTCGTGGTTCACGTACTCGTTTCCTAGTGCTTGCTAAACTAGTTTAAAGGGTTGGAAAGTTCCTGTAAATATTTTTTGTCTTTCTGCTTTGGCCCGCCGTAGACGTTTGAACCAAAGCTAACGACACAAGGTACCAGCCAGTATAACATGTCACATTGTCACGATATTTCAATAAACCCAGATTTATCCATCCCAGGGATAGAACCACGGCACCTAGTGCTTGCTGTAAGTCATCAGCATTTGCCTAAGCAGAGGTCTGCGTGTACTGATTTCCTCCGTTTTCAACAGTGGGTTATTGCCTCCGTTTGAAGTGGACAGTGACAAGGCAAAGCTGCTCATGTTGGTAATATACATGTAATTTTGAATTTAACACAGGAAAATAGTTCACATGTTAAAATGAAAGAGAAAGTTACGAAACAATGCATTCTGTTTAACATTAGCCAGCAGAAATGACCTGGCTGTGGAAGCAATGTTCATCAGAGGTGACATTCAAACCCTATAAGTCACACTTTCCTCCGAGACCCCTAAAGCAAAAATCATCTCGTTTAATACAATAATCAAGCGACGACGAAAAGAGCTGCATTGTCAAGCTCTCTCACGCCTGCCAAGCGTGTCGCTTTCAATGAAAGAAAATAAAATCCATATTGTCCCTAATTATGTCCTTAAGTCCCTTCCATCACGAAGTCCATAGCGCGCACACACACACACACACACACACACACACACACACACACACACACACACCTTGAAATCGAAGTCCATGGGATCTCTCTAAGCTGATCTCAAGCGGCCAAAGCACAAAACGTCTTGAGTTAGAATACACTCAAGCAAAAAGACCCTACTCATCTGTCTACAAGAAGCTAATCTGCATCGGCAAAGACGCAGAACACGGTGACCTTCCCGCCTCCTGAAAATCTAAACCAAGCTCTCCTGCCCCTTCCTGCGCTGCAGAGAAAAGATGGGCCGAGGACAAGTTTGCTGAGGCCGAGTCTAGTGGTCGGGTCGCCTAGCATCCCTCTCTCCTGAAGCGCCGCCGGCAGGCATGGTGCGGTGACGATCTCCTGTGTTTGCACTGACTCCGCTTGCCACGGCCCGGCACAGCAATGGCGTGCTGGGAGCGGATCTCGCTGCATTGCCCTGGCTAAGTGAGAGTGAAACACCGTCTTCCATCGTGCCACCCCCAGTGGACATCTCGCATTGTCCCTATCCCTCACTCTATCACCCTCATCCCCACCCCTCTATCCCCCACCCTCCTTCTTCCCTTCCTTCACCTTCCACGTCTTCCCTCCTCATTTTCAACTCATTCTCTAATGTCTATAATTTTAACCGCATCATTTACCTACGAGCATATTCACCCAAGCCCATGTTCCACATCCTTCTTCCCTATGTTTTTCAAGCTTTTGTATGGCGGGGTGTGGCCGACTGGAACACATCGGGGTGGGGTTGGCTAACGGGTGAGGCTGGGGTCAGGGAAAAATATCAATGGTTTATTCCTAATTTCACTTTATTCCATGTCGATTTTCTGAACACCTAGTACTAGACAGGATGATGGGAAAACTTGGGTTTAGTGTGACGTAGGGTGAAGAGGGGCAAAAATTGGCTGGGTGCAAAGGGTGCGAGGTGGTAGGCATGGGGTGGGATGAGGAGATGGTGTGAGGTAGGGAGGGACATGCTAGGACAGAGCAGGATGGGGGTGGGGGAGGGTGGGAAAGGTGGGGATAGGGAAATCAGCACCAGGTCGGGGATTTGCCGGTACTCAGCCTTGGGATTACTCTCCGTGTTACCCGATGAGCTTGAGGATGTCTGGCCGAGTGGTTGATAATGTGTTCGCTTTTAACGGGTTTACACAAACGTCAATACGGCGGTGATGCAATAATGCGCCATGTCCCACGTCTTCATTAGATCTCAAGGCAGCGCTGTAGACTTCGCCAAAGAGCATGCGGCCCCAGGAGAAATCTTCTCATTGATCAGCACGCACGCAGTGGCAAAACAGTGGGAAGCTCGGGCACTAATGCTGTCGAAGCTGCGCGTACGACACTAAACTCCTGATTCCACCAGAAGGGCAAACAGCTCCACAAACAAGTACACTGACAGACACACTAGCATGAAAGAGGAGGCGGAGAGAATTTCGGAAGTTGAGGGAGGGAGAGAGAGAGAGAGAGAGAGAGAGAGAGAGAGAGAGAGAGAGAGAGAGAGAGAGAGAGAGAGAGAGAGAGAGAGAGAGAGGCCAATACCCCACACGTTACACATGAAGCTACATTCACAAAAAAGTCACACTGTGGTAAAGACATAAAGCCGACGAGATGCTAATAACGATACGGAATATGACAAAAACCTGCATTGGAGAGTTAATTATTAGTCACGTTAACACAGTTTTAAATTTGCAAGTTACCAACAACAACAAAGACAAAATAGCCAGAAGAAAAGAATTGTGCATGCCAAGATAAAAGACCATCATCCGTAATATTCTTTTACCAAGCCCTCATCACGCTTATTAAAGCGCCGGCACTCTAAAATAATTTAGCTGCATACGATTTGCTTTAGGACGCATAATTCCAGCGCTGTAACTCAACAAAAACGGTTGTGTTTTCATGTTGGGTTTAAATTCCAGGGCACAGGTGGGAAAATGTATCTTGATGCCCATTACATCCGTAGGCATCAGATAGGACGCGTTATAAAGACGCACATTACTGCATCTTGTGACATGCTTATGGCCAGAGTTATCACTAGCGTCATGAGATGGAGGAAGGAAGTATCACAGATGGACACGTTATCTCAAAAGCAACGCTCGCCTCTCTCTCTCTCGAATGTCAAGATATTACTAATGCTTCATTTAGGCAATAGTATCATCTTTCAGTAACCACATGAGGAACAAGCTATTAGATGAAAAAGCAGCTCTCTAATAGCTAACGTACGTAGGCGCGCGCGCGCGCGCGCGCATACATACAACCGCACACACACCCGCACAAACGACCACACACACACAACCACACACACACACACAAAGCCACACACACACACACACAACCACATGCACGCAAACACACACACGCACACACACACACACACACACACATACAAACACCCATGCGCGCGCGCGTACATCACACAGACACCTTCAAAAACTTCTCATCAAAAGCTTCACGAGAAAAAAAAATCAAAGATCGCCCGTCACTCGAACCACCAACCACGCAGCAAAGCTTCTTTCCTCACCTCTCTGTCCAGGGGTTGGGTCAGAGCCAACTCTAGCTTGAAGCTGCCGTCCAGCCACCGGGCCACGTGCAGGGTGAAGTGACCACTGTCCGGCTGCAGGCTGTAGGACAAAGCAGCGTTCTCCCCGACGTCTCTGTCCAGGGCTCCGTCCAGTGCCCACGTAGTGCCCACAGCGTCCCCCTCGGACAGGGCAAGGGGCACTACCGGTAGAGGGAAGGTGGGGGCATGGTCGTTGACGTCACGCACTTCCACGTCCACGCGCTGCTTCCGGAAGAACTGGATGGTGGTCACCGACTGGATCACGACCTTGAATATAAAAATCAAGATCAGATCGATGACGAAGAAAAATGAGGTTACATGTTAACAGCCTAGAAGTCATGATCCGGGATGAAACAAGAGAGGTGAAGTTTGTATGGGTGGGGCGTAGCATGTTAGAAAGGAGCTGGTTTGAGTAATCCATTGTGCCAGATGCTGCTTAAGTGTAAAGTGATATCAAAGTCTTTGCTTTGTTGCAGATGGAAATATGAGACTACTAATTTTCTTCAGAATGGTACTGAAGGGAAATTGGAGTAGCAATTAAATTACAAGGAAAGATCTGTGTGGACAATGCACCCAGAATCTCTTTGGTCTGAACATTTTCTTCGAGGACAACCCGAGTTTCTACCAGTTTTCATCTTGAATACACAGGAATTGCCATGAACAAAACAAAACAAATTAATTCTTAAACGCTTAAAAAGTTTCCTCGCTTACATGAATATATTTGTTGTTCACGACAGTCTCATTTTACAACAGTCAGTATTTACATTTTCATAAACACCACAAAAGCACACGAACAGTCATGGTCATTTTTATATCAGAAGAATCGCCCCTTTCAAACCGACAGGGAACTCCATAACACCGAGCCATGCTTCAACGCAATATGGATGCTCTTAGCTTTTATGAATGAGGGAGCAGGGCCCACCATGGCAGCCTTCCAATCAAAGATGGCGCCGGTCCTCACAAACTACGACTTTGAAGAGAAGAATAAGAGCCAGGAAACTCAAGCTAGATACTATTCCCCAGGGCCATGGACATCCGACTAACGAGAACACGAATGCTTGGGAAACCGTAGGATGCGAAGATGGGCACCTGAGCCAAATCGATTTCCTACTCCGCGAGCCCGCCATCCCCGGTAATGGGAGCGACCATCAGGTGATGAGGCCATTTGCAATCGCGGCGCATTAAGACTGACCAGGCATGGCTGATTACAAGAGCCCCAAGTCCACAGTGGACAACATCCATGTGGTCGATGACCACTCGACCATTTTCATGCTAGCATTCGTTAGTCACTGTCTATGCTTCGCTAGCTTTCGTCCAAACCCTTCTGGTCGGCGCCGGTGATTTGATAACAACTCCCGGTAGATGTCAAGCTGCACCAAGACAAGAGCCACGTGAATGTACACGTATATCGAAATGACCTGAAACAGGTCAAGAGATAGAGACACAGAAAAACATGTTTGCACGGCGTGGACGGCGTACAGCCTTCCACCGAGGTCGCTGCTGATGTAGGTGAGCAAACAGGCCTGTTCAAAGAACCGTTTACTGAAAACTATGCACGTAGATGCAAATGAAATCCTGCAACTCTGAGATCGAACCACTCCCAAAAGGACTCAGGAACCGTACTGAGAGTAGTCCTTCCCGTCCACCAAGAGACAGAGGTGCCATTCACCGCTCAGGGCAAAGGGAAGGCCTCAGGGAAAAGAGGGGCGAACCCGAGACAAAGGCACCGCCCATTGTAAACAGTAAAACATATTAGGAAAATGAGATACAGCTGCTGTCCACGTGTCTGTGTGGGAGCCTTGTTCTCGAAATGAGTCATGATCTGCATGCTACGGGCCATTAGTGCTGACGATCACCCCGTTACAAATGGATGATATTCACGTTTTACATAAATGGGCGATTTGTGGGAACAGGGTTGTTAGGAGCATGAAGCGCTGCAATTTTCCCCATTATTCCCCTTCTCGAACTTGTAGACACCAGAACTCCACGTTGCAGTAAACACCTTCTTTCAGTCGCAACAGGAAAAGTGCGGAGAATCACAAGTGCTCTTGGTCACGCAACCGAAGTCCAGACCATTCCCCTGGACTCCATACACAAGATTTAGAGATGTGATCATGGGAACGAAGGAGGCATAAGAGACGACTGATTTTTCATCAGCCATCCTGCCGACGGATGTTCATTTTGAATTTCTACATTCAGTGTTCTACTGCACAGCTTCCTTCCTGTCGGCAAATCTGCAACCCATTTAGGGCATCGGCCCAATCTTGCAAAGGCCTCACACAGCTTGGGTTCTCATTGTGTTGGCCATGCATCGGAACTCCTCAAGACAGTGCAGGGCGACTGAAAGACTTGCGTGGGTTCTTTGACTCTCAGCCAGATTGCTCTGTCCCTGACTCACGCTCCTTTGTGGCGGCAAAAAGGCAGGGGTGTGTCTTTAAAGCACCGAGGGCCCTCATTTCTAATTCCCAAACTTGAGTGTGTGCTCAGTGTCAGCAGGGCAGCCCTCTCCTGCAGAAAGCGGATATGAACAGCTGAGAGAGAGAGAGAGAGAGAGAGAGAGAGAGAGAGAGAGAGAGAGAGAGAGAGAGAGAGAGAGAGGGGGGGGGAGGGATAGTTCGATTGGCTTGCACTTGCGATAGAGACTCCACAACTGGATTTGAAATAGAGGAGGGAGGTTCAATAGCGGGGACATTCACTAGGCTTCCATGCACGCCCTTCAGTCAACCCACGCAGAGCTGCAGCTCTATATATTTCTGGCGTCAACAAAGTTCTTTCATAGCCAATGGAAGACTACTAAACTTATGGGTGCAGTTTAAACCTCCTCCTAGACAGAAACCAACACCACTTCTCAATTATCAATACCTACGAAACGTATATCCCCTTTAGAATATCGCCCAATACACGTCACATGAATATTGAAGGAATATCCATGATCAATGAATAAAGAGATAATCCGCAAATCCGGTTTCATTTCCTACACCATACACGGAACATTCAGTGCGGCAACTTAGCTCAAATCCAAGACACTTTTTTCGCAAAGAAAGAAAGATTGTTTGTGGTCGCTCTGAAGACAAAAATCTTATGTCATGCAGCGACGTTTTGTCGAGACTCTTCGACATATTGAAGGATTCATTAAAGCGTGCAGGGTTGCCATGACAGCCAAGGGGCGCGTCCCATCGGGCACGAAAAGACAGAGACAAGCCTGGAGCCGAGCCAACTGTCAGGGCGGATCTGTACCGCGCACGTCAGTGCGACGCGTGTGTGCGCTCGTGCGTGCCTGCCACCTCGCCAGGTGCGAGTCGAGTGCCCCCCATTGGCCAGACCCATTCAGGACAGGTAACCCTATCTGTAGGCAGCAGTCTCGACATCGAGCCGCTGTCTTCCGACTTCCGTTCATAATGCTATGGCGGCGTTCTGGCGGGAAATGGGTAACTGTTACTGCACGTGATTTGAGAGTGCGGGGAGAGAGAGAGAGAGAGAGAGAGAGAGAGAGAGAGAGAGAGAGAGAGAGAGAGAGAGAGAGACAGAGAGAGAGAGAGAGAGAGAGAGAGAGAGAGAGAGAGAGAGAGAGAGAGAGAGGCAGGCAAACATGCAGACAAGCAGGCAGGCAGGCATGTGCAGGCAGGCAGGCAGACACATAGGGGATGGAAAGTGCCAGAGACAAAGATTTAGCGACTCAGGTAGATGGTCATAAACAAATATACGCGCATAAACACACACACACACACACACACAGGAGTACATACACACACACACACACACATACACACACACACGCACACACACACACACACACACACACACACACACACACACAGGAGTACATACCGACACAAACAACACAAACATACAGCTAGGCCCCAGACAAGACGCACTTAGTACAGATGCTACGTACACGAAGGCGCGGACCCAGAAGGTGCAAAGAACAGACTTCCCCGCAGAGAAAAACCTGCACAGTGATGCTCGAGACGAGGACAAAGGGCAAGGAAAGCGACAGGAAGTCCTGCAACAGCGACAGCTCCAGACAGAAGAAGCAAACGAGGGCAAAGGCTTGGACAGCCTTCCTTTTCACCGGGCCGTCCTTGGCAGCAAAACAAAATGCTACAAAAGTGTGGCGCTGACTCGTCAACTGTCACCGCTGTTTTGTCAAAGAGGCATTATCGTCCGTCATCCGTCGAATTCCAGCACCCAATACTGCGCTCGCACAGCATTAAAAAAAATGTCTTCATGAACGGTTTGTAACACTTCAAGAACATTTCAAACGATTGCCAAAGCCTGGCTGCTCGCTCTGACCTTAGCGATACAGAACGCTCGCAATGGATGTAACAGTCAGGCCGACCCAGATTGAAAGCTCCCTCCAATTAGTGCATGACGAAACGAGACCACGGGCATTCACGTGGGAGCGTGAGAAACAGTTTCCAAGTCCAAGCGGTCGTAACTCTAGTACACAATCACTCGGCACACCTACTATCTCTTTTCAGCCACTCTCAATGAAACGATATTGCAACGGGGCGCATCGCACCCGCTCTCCTCTTTCAGAGGAACAAGACAAGGGCGGTTGTGGTTAAAAAAGGCAAAGCCTCGTGAGCGAGAAGCCTTGGTGGTAAACGAAACGTAGGAAAACCAATACTCCGAAAATGTTTTTTCTCGTTCCTCAGCACATTCTCCGAAACTAGATCGTGCATGTCGTCGTCTGTGAACTACATACCCAATCCCAAACACGCATGTTCACGTGACGACAGGTTTCAGCAGGGCACACATATGTGCGATTGTTTTCATCTGAAAGTGGCGTAAATTACGTTTTATTTGACAGCTGAAAACGAGGTGGAGTGTTTTGCGGGGGAAAAATGAGGGCAAAGACCTTTGTAACATAACACTCTCATCAAGTGGAGAACGAAGTTGCAGAAAAGATTTAATGTAAAGAAAACCGCTCTTGCAACTGTTTTGGCCATTTGCTCCCTTGCACTAAGAAGAGATCTCACGGTGTTTCAAGTTCTTTTTCTCGAGAACAGAGTAAGATCTTCGCCATAGTGCCTCCAGAGTTTGATAAGATCCATTACAATTCACGTCTTCAAATTGAACGCTTCACATTCACCGGTAGTTCGCTTCGACATCATTACCACACTGACTGTTTGCGGGGGGGAAAAGCGCACACATTATGACGCCGAGATGTAAACGGCGAGAGTCGATGCTTTCACTGTAAACAACAGGCTCAGTGTTAGTTAGGACACTACATAGGGCTAAATATTCCCCACGTAGGAACCCGATATTCCATCGATCCATAGGTCATCTAATGTTAAACGGAGAGCGTCACCTGAGGCATATGGCTCTGAACGACGGCCAGCTGTTCCAAGGGTCTCGGAGGTAAATAATACCGACAGGGAGGAGAGCGCATTGCATCAACGCATCCGCGCCTTCTCTCTGTTGCCTGCACCGCCATCAGCGCCAAAAGTCGCACCTGGTTTTAGGAGCCCTTGCAGTTTCTCCTGGATATTTAATGACCCCCTCACGGCAGATGGCCTTCTCTCTCGTTGCAGAAGAAACTTCCTCCTTACGAGTGCCAGCTGACGCAGAGACGCGCCCCATCCACACTGGAAACAAAAACTACGCCCTCTCATGCATGCACAGACGCAAATATTTCTCGTGCAAGGCGCCATTTTTTGAGGCAAGAGCCGCGCAATGGCCTGCTGTGAGGATCGATGCGCTTGGATGACTCCTGAAATTAACAAGTAGAGATTCGAGGTATCTGCAGCTTCCTGTATCGGGTGTCGGATGAAGGACAGGATGTCGGGTGGAGGAGCTGACACGGAAAACGCGACAGTAGCAGGTACTGTATCTGACCGAGCAAACAGTGTCGGCCTACCCTGACGAGGTGCGCGGGAGGGGCAAGATAAAACAGGAGGATCCTGATGTCTACCTTTTCTAGCGTTGCAGCACGATACTTAAGATGGACTGTCACATAGAAACTGTTGTGAATGACGACGTAACGCTACAACGATTCGACCCCGAGGGTCGTGGGAAGATGTAAGGCAAGACCACGACTTTCCACGGACTGATGCTTCAAGCACTTAATACTATTACGTTTTACGGCACAAGAAGAAAGGAGGAGGAGGAGGAGGAGGAGGAGGAGGAGGAGGAGGAGGAGGAGGAGGAGGAGGAGGAGGAGGAGGAGGAGGAGGAGGAGGAGATAGCTGGAGAAGGGAATAAAAGGAATCCCAGATACGAAAAATATGCGAACACACAAGAGCGAGCAGTGAAAAACTATCTTTCTACTTCACATAGTTTTAAAAGTATAGGACCCAATAAACTACAGCTTACTGCAAATGTGTACAATGCAATTATTCGCACTCATAAGGGTAAACAGATCTATTTACGACTCGTCTTACATCCAATATCAACAAGTCATTTCTTCACACGTATCCCAAGGGTCTCAGTTAAACCCAATTAACAATAACCACTAAAGCCAACCACACCCTGTTTACAACAAGGCGGACTACACGAACGTAAACACTCTGCGAGAGTAGCCTCTATTGACACGGCAGAGTGCTGGACACTGTCCATAGTGTCCAGTCGACACTGACCATTGCAATATACGGGGGTGCTAATGACCGCCAAATGGAGGAAACTGCCTCTGCTCAAGAGAAAGCAGTGACTGTAGTATTGAAAGTGTGAGATAAAGACCTCAGTTCTTGTCTGCTCCAATAAAAGTTCGCAGAGCGACACCTCTCTGTCTGTCAGTCTGCCTGCCTGTTTATCTGCCTGTCTGTCTGCCTGCCTACCTGGCTATCTTCTTTCTAGTCCAGCTGCCTATGAACCAACTCATTTTCTTGCTAGCCTACATTTTTTTTCTTGCTTGGCTCCTCTCTGCTTACTAATCTCTCTTCCTCATGCCGGCTAACTTTCAGCCTGCTCATCTGTATGTCTGCCAACCAACCAACCTTCATCCCTATCTTCTTGCCTTCCGGGATGGCTGCCAGCGTACTCTGCGTGTCATCCAAGCTGTCTGCCTGCAAGCGCAACTTACTGCCTTCTTGTCAATCTATTCGCTATTTGTCGCTTTTACAAGGAAAGTTAAGAGTAGAGAGGAGGGGAGCTTTGGCTGGGTTGATCCGTCCGTGCCGTCCGTGCCGTCCGTGCGTGCGTGCATTCGTGCGTGATAGGGCGCGTGTTGTCGGGTGGGTTTGCATGTACGAACTTTCCCCGGGAAATCAATACGCCATTGTACGTGCCCACCCGAACCAGGAAGGCGAGATGAATAACAAACTTTGTGTTCGACAGCACGTGATGGGGGCCCTGATCAATTTCAAATGTCCTGGATAATGTAATCAGGGCGGGGTGTCGGTGTCGGTTTTTGTATAGTGTCTAACCTGCGTGTACAGAGAGCACACATAATGCGGTAGACGAGCAGAAAGCACAAGCTCGTACGACGGGCTACAAGGCTATCGATAGACGTTATAGAAACCGGTTGAGATGTCCAGGCTGAAAGCAGTGTGTGTGTGTGCGCGCGCGCTCGCGCGTGTGTGTGTGTGCGTGTGCATGCGCTTGTGTGCGTGTGTGCATGTGCGCGTGTGCATGTGCGCGTGTGCGTGTGTGCATGTGCGCGTGTGCATGTGCGCGTGTACGTGTGTGCGGGTGCGTATGTGTACGCGCGTGTATGTAAGAGAATTTAGTTGATCTTAATTGATTTAATTAGACTGTATTCAACAAGGAAACATCATGAATTAACATAGAGAGAGAGAGAGAGAGAGAGAGGGAGAGAAGGAGAGGGAGGGATGAGAAAGTTAAAGAAAGAGTGAAAAAGAGAGACAGAGAGAGACTCGGTTAGATCGGCCTGCTACTACAATTCATATTAACCATTCTATCCTTTCCTCAATCTTTTTTACAGAAGTTCTCCTTCGCCAACTCTGAGATTTTCCCCCAATGGAGTCTATCTGGAGATAACAAGGCTGGAAGAAGGACGAGAACGTCATCTGACGGAAACGAAGCTAATCTTCCAGATGAAGGGAATCAGCGAAGTGGTGACAGTAGGTTGGGGGCGGTGAGAAGAGGTGCGCAAGGAGGGGATAAAACCAAGGATGAGCGCGATGGGGATCCATGTAGGCGTGGCCAATTAAGGAATGGAAGAATAGTAGCAAGCACTGCTAGCACACTCCTCTGAAGAGGATCTTCTCAAGGATTTATTTCTCCCGACGAGAGCCAGATAGTGCTTGATACTTGTCAATAGAAGCGGATGAGAGAGGACGCGGTAGTTTCATGCCTTACTGCTGACCCTTCCTCGCTGGAACACATGCAGTGCGACAATGAGATGGACCAACGAAGTAGTCATAATGCACGCTCACAACCTGAGAGAAGTGCTACTGCAGCTCGCACAGGACTCGAGTTATGATCTGGGAGGGATGAGATGACGTCGATAAGATCATGGAGAGAGACGGCGAAAATGGATTAAAGTAATCTCAGATTTGGCCAGATCATGTGACAGATAGAGGATAATCTCCTCAGTCTTAGTCATCGAGACGGCAGACTTGAATACGATAAGACATTACAAACGGGTTTACTGATTAGTTTGTTCACAATGAATCGATTAGAAACATCGCAAAGGTTAAAAATGAAACATAGATTTGGAGCTTTATACTGAAAACATCAAATTTCACTTTGAAAACAGAACTTTTAAAAGTGTCCATGTGAGAGAACTTGTAAAACAAAGTAATTTTCTAGCCTGGAGAGAATGGACAAAAAAGGTTAAAGGCCATACAATTACTGAGACAATACGAGGGCGTATCGTGGCCATGAACCAAGCCCCCAATTAACCCTAATTACGCAACAATGGCGCGAACATCGTAAGGGCATGCTAAAGCATCATCTGACGACAGCCACGTCGTCTGCGAAGTGTAAGGTGAGACTGGGAAGAAGCAAAGGTTTGCACGAGGGGGAGCAAGAACACGCCAGACTCATGAAGAGAAGCAGAGGTGCAGGAGCAGACGAGAAACACGCGAACCCAAACTCTATCGGCACTAGCAGCACTGGATGCAGCGCCAGAACACAGTCGGCCGCAAATTGAATCATTAATAACAAATTGCCGGTGCACAGCCCGGTGAGAAAATGATAAGAAATTCTGACAACACCGCGTAGCCGCTCCTCAGTAACGAGGGATCTTCTACGAGAACCATGGCAAGTAATAGACATTTCGTGGTACCCCTGCCTGAATAATGGAGATATAAGGATGAGAACAGCTGGAGAATGTTGGCACAATGAGATGGGTGAAATCGATGCAATACATGACTACTGCATGGATACATGTGCTAGACACGACGTCCTCGTACCAGTGTTGTGTCAGGCCCCAAGGTTATGTATACAGCACGCGTTTTTTCTTCATTTATTTTTCACTGCATGGTACGTAGAGTGGTAGCAATTGAACAATAAAGTGATACGAGGAGGAGGCGGAGGAGGAGGAGGAGGACATGATGATCATGAATGTCGTATCACACTTAATTGATTAATCTCTCTCTCTCTCTCTCTCTCTCTCTCTCTCTCTCTCTCACACACACACACACACACACACACACACTCACACGCGCGCGCGCGCGCACACACACACACACACACACACACACATTCACAATCCCCGACCACTTTCTCCCATGCCAACACACACACACACACACACACACACACACACACACACACACACACACACACACACACACACACACACACACACACACACG
>JAWQFJ010002587.1:75000-80000 GCA_034096865.1 Theodoxus fluviatilis
TTGAGAACTTTCCAAAGCACCGAACGATTGACAGAATCAAACGCCTTTCGATAATCAACAAACGCAACATATAATTTTCCTCGTCTGTCCCCGTATACATGCTTCAAAATGATTGCATACAAGACAAAAATGTGGTCAATCGTGGAGTGCTGTGTTCGAAACCCGGCTTGTTCTACGCAAATTTTGTTTTCCAGCTCCATCCAAGTACGTAATCGCCTAGTGAGGATGGTTGTAAAGATCTTACTACTAGCACATAGCAATGAAATGCCTCTATAGTTTTCTGTATTTTGCACATCTCCTCTCTTGTGCAGCGGGATAATGATTGATTTTGACCAAGCCTCTGGGAAACGATGGGACTCGTAAAGTGCATTAAACAATTTGGTCAGGAATGGGATGATTTTCTCTCCTGCTATCTTGTAGCAGCCTCCGGGTAGGCCGTCTAAACCTGGGGCCTTCTCAGATCGTAAATGAGTGATAGCACTTCTTACTTCGTCCTCACTGATTGGAGGATCCAGAACTTCATGCGTTACTAGTTCATCGGTGTGCGCTTCTTTACATACGAAGCTATCGGTACTATCGAACATAGTTTCAAAGTAGAATTTCCATGCTTCTATACTAATATTCGGTTGTGGGGATGGTCGTCGTATGGATCTCCTAACTATGCCCCAGAACGATCTAGAGTTCGACAAAGCTCGTATTAGGGTGTTACGCGCTTCCGTGTAATAATTCCTTTTTTTCTCTCTTGTTAAGTTTTTGTAATAGCGTCTAGTTTGCATATATTCCTCCCTGGCATCTGCAGTTTTACATTTCCTGAATGTTTTCAGTGCTTTCAGAGCTATCGTTTTACTGTCTCTGCACTCACTGTCGAACCAGGGAGACCGCGGTTTTACTATCGATTGGTAATTCACCTTTACCTCTTTTTTAAAGCAGTCAGCACTCTGCACTAGGGTTTGCGTAAACTGCATTACAGCCGCATCTACTGACCTGTCTATTGCTGCCGTTGCGCTCGCAACCTGATCAGCAAATATTTGTGACTCTATGCATTGTTTCATTTCATCAGTCTTTCTTATGTCCCAAACAAGCTTGCGATATGTCCCATGTAACTGTTCAGTGATTACTTGTGTTTGTGTATGTCCAAATACAATTTCAAGGGGCATATGATGGGATTCTACCCGGGAATGAACCTGCATATCTATGGAGAATGGGAGATAGTGGGCGACTACTAAACAGTAATCGATCACGCTATTTCCATGTGGAGATACGTAGGTAAATTGCCCTAATCTGTCACCGTCGGCACTTCCATTCAATACTGCAACGTGGTGCACTTGGCACAGATTAATCAGCATCTTCCCAAAT
This sequence comes from Theodoxus fluviatilis, assembly GCA_034096865.1. Classification (NCBI taxonomy): domain Eukaryota; kingdom Metazoa; phylum Mollusca; class Gastropoda; order Cycloneritida; family Neritidae; genus Theodoxus; species Theodoxus fluviatilis. The sequence continues at coordinate 76,357 of JAWQFJ010002587.1, forward strand.
GTATTAACTGTTCTGTCTTGCGACTGTCTGTGAGACCTGAAGTTCGTGCAAGCACATTCTGTTGTCACTAGATTCTCAGTGTCCTCATCTCCATCATCCACTTCTGTATGTGTATTCCAGGTCCCGATTCTCGCGTTCATGTCGCCACATATCACTAGAATTGCTTCCGGATACTTTTCCTGGAATTCCAGTATGAGATCTTCCAGAACAGTAATACAAGACGACATGTTTCTGTCTCTATAGTACGGAGAGTCTATGGGTGGTACATATGCGCACATTACTATAGTGTCTTGTACAAGCGAGTTCCGAATTCTGACAGCCAAAATTGTGTTGCAACCAGTTTGTAGGCTTGTTACACAAAATACTAGCGATTTCTTCACTAGTATAAGAACCCCTCCTGATCTTCTGCCTTGTACAGACAGTTTTACCCCAGGGGCATGCTGCACCACAAATTCACCGAAATATATGTCAAAGTTAAAGTTTTCTGATGTGAATGTTTCTGTAAAACAACATATATCAAAACGGTGTATGAATGTCAGGAAACCCGGCTCTGCTATTTTAGACGACAAACCTTCAACATTCCAACACACAATTTTGATTGTCGAGTCAACATCTTTTTTTCCACATTTAGAAGAAATCAAATCTTGCAATGGGCTCTGGCCTCGTCGTCACAACTGTGGACCTTCAGGATCAGCTTCCTGAGGTGCCACTGATGTGCTGCGTAGTCTGCCTTCCCATGCAGATCGTACACTCGGATCGGCTTGACCCTCTCCTTTGCTGCCTTCCGACAGAACAGTAACAGCAGCTGTATTCGTGTCGATAGCAGCGGGACCAACAGGATCAGACGCTTTGGATAGCCATTCATGCAAGGATTTTTGAGTAGTCTTCCTTGATAAGGAATCAAGTACCATCTGATTCTGGCTTTGGTGCTCGGATTCAACCTTGTCAGCCGTGGAGAGATCATCCTGTTTGTCGACGTTTAGTCCTCCAATTGACTCCTCCATGTCGTCTTCAAAACTGCCGTCACTCGATGAAAGCGACGTCTCAGAGTCTTGATAGACATTGTCTGGTTCCTCATGTGCAAGATCTTTCTGGGGCTGGATCCTGGTACCTCTGTCCTCCTCAATTGTTCCTGAGGACCTCTGCTCCAGCGTCGACTTCATTCTCTCCCATGCACCGATCCCATCATCGGTCCGTGTTTCTGGAGGTCTCCTCCATTCTGGGTGATTGTCAAGAGGACGCCACTCGCCGTGCTGGACATTTTCCACGTGAGCTGTGGTGTCTGTGAAATTGTGTTGCCAGCCAAAGTCTGAGCGCATATCTTGTTCGGTGTCTGCATATTCTTTTCTCCGACTTCGACCCTCGAGGTTGTCGCTGCCTACCCGGCTTTGATCTCGCAGAACGTTTCCACTTGTTGCTGTTTGCAGTCCACGGTCTTGCTGATTAAACCACGGGTTCCCAGTTGAAGCTTGATGTTGTTCGGGAGCATATCTTCCTCTGTTCACTCTCCCTTTTCCTGCTTGTCTCTGGTAGCTGCTGACTTGCGGTCGGTTGAATGGTCGACGGTTTGTTGTGCCATCTCGAAACCACAGCTTGTTGTTGCGGTAATAAGCTTGGTGGCCTTGGTCACGCAAATCATTCAGAATTCTTGTCTGCCTGCTGGTCAGCTCACTGGAAATTTTGATCCCCGTCCTTCTCATGGCTTCTCTTCCGTGTTTTAGCAGCGTCAGCTTTTCCAGCAGCGTAGCCATCTCAACAACAAGGGGCCGAGGTCTACTTCGAGAGTCGCCTCTTGTAGGTCCTAATCGCTGCACACGAACAATACTCTTCTCTGACCATGGTAGGGTCGGCACAGCCTCACGGAAAACACTCAAAGCAGTTATGACACAGTTCAAGTATGTCTCATTATTTTCTTCGTAGACTCCAAACATTATAATGTTGTTTCGTTTGGCTATTTCTTCATTCTTGTCAGTCTGATCTTCGTTAACCCTCGACAAGTTCTGCATTTCATCAGCCAGGGCACGTATGTCTCTATTCATAGTGTTCACCTCTTTCCGCACATCTTCCTGGTTCCGCAGACATCTTTTGCAGTCTTGTTCACAAAGACAAGCCATCTCAACAACTGCTTTTTTCTGTTTTTTCAGTTCCCTTTCAAGCTGATTGCATTTTTCCTTCATCCGTTCCTCAAGATCTGCGAACTTTCTTTCCCACTTTGTTTCCAGTGTATCCACCTCTGAGTGCAGTTGCCTCAGTTCTTCTGGAGATTCACTGGCAGCTTCAGACTCTGAACTCTCAGAGTTGTTTGGCCCTGGGTTGGCCTCGATGTCGCCTGCCATGAGAATGCAAGCAGACAGATCATGCAGATTCTTTGCTGAAGAGCGGTCATGTAGTAGGACCGTCATCGTCAGAGCCGCATACATCACTGCGGCAAGAATGCCTGCTCTTGCTTGAGCCTGTGTCAACTGAAGGCGTGGAATATGAGGGAAGCACGTGCTAAAGGGAATTGCTCCTGATGAGAGTTCAAAGCCCCAATCACAGTCATAGCTTTCACGTGCAGACGCGCCCGAAGGCTGAGCTCTAGCGTGACTTGCACGCAAGACGTGAGCGCCAATTCGCTGGCGGTACGTTTGTAAGTCTATGCCCATGTTGGATTTCAAAGTGAATATTTGCGAGGTGAAGGGGTGGGGTCAAATATCAATATACTGTATTACCACCTGAAAAAAACTACAAATGTCCAAAATGATCTACGCAATCGCAATTGCCTCCATCCCATGCTATCTTCTAAGTCTTGAAGCACTTGCAGCGCGGTTTTCACTAGCAATTTTTATGTAGCGAAGAAACATTTCAGACACATCACAGTCGAGCACACAAGAACTCGAAGTCAAGAAAACATTTCAGGCAATATCACCTATAAGAACACAACAAGAAGACTCCGATTCTATCTGTCACTTGCTTGTCACAGTTTCAGTTCTCGCCGTTCCCGGCTCCATCTGTGATTCATACGAAGGAATGAACGTTGACAAACGCGACTCGTACAATTAGATGTCTTGGTAAGGCAAGACCAGAAAAAAGTCAACAACGTCGTCAACGACAAACTGTTTGTGAAACTCACGTGAGTTCATGCTTCCTGTCTCCATCCATCTTGCAGTCATTCCAGGTTCTAGAGGTTCACTAAACACAGGGTGACGACGAAAATACGGAGCTCGCATAGAACACGTCTGCACCCGCCGAACGCACAACCGAAGTGAGAGAGAGAGAGAGAGAGAGAGAGAGAGAGAGAGACAGACAGACAGACAGACAGACAGACAGACAGACAGACAGACAGACAGACAGACAGACAGACAGACAGACAGACAGACAGACAGACAGACAGACAGATAGACAGACAGACAGGCAGGCAGCCAGGCAGTCAGATATGCAGGCAGGCAGGCAGACAGACAGACATATGAACAGAAAGGCGGTAGATATACATGTACATTCATTTAACTCTCTTTCCAAGCAAACCTAACTTTCACACTCGTCTGCCATTACTCAAATATGAAATGACGAGCTCTAGAAAGACCACTAGATCAGCAACAACAGTCATAGGAGCAAGCAACCTGACATCTACGACAACTGCTGTCGAAAGAGATCTTGGAATATCA
>JAWQFJ010002587.1:85000-86995 GCA_034096865.1 Theodoxus fluviatilis
AGGAAGAGGACTTGCTACGCTGCTGTAGCTGCGTGACGTATGGAAATGCATTCGGCGAGGAGGGTTTTTGCAAGCAGCGCATGCGTGAAACGAAGGCTTCGATGTTAATGTCTTTTAATCTTTTTCTCTCCGCTGCGTGATAGAGAGATGTGGTTGAGATTAATGTGTGGAAGCCAACACGATGTTTCACGCATGCAATGTGATTAATGCACAATTGAATAAAGCGTTTTTACATAATGGTTGATTAGCCACGATGGCTCAGCAAAATCATGTCTGCCAGTGCGTGAATATTAGTAATGAAGGTAAGTGATGCAAAGCAAGGCGACTAGACAGCTGGCTCCACAACTCCACAAACCAACAAACACCAGCCCAATATACAAATATTCGCACTGCACTCAGGAAAAAAACACATAATTCTTACCTCAGCTTGACAACAACGATAATAACATTTTTTTCACCTTGCATCTACATGTATGTAGACAAACCCGACTGGCCAACACAACAACAAACAGGTTTCTCTTTTCTTCGAATGGCATATATATTTTAATATTTTACGCCCCCCCCCCCCCTCCCTTCCTCCCCGCTTCACCCCTCTTCCTGCCCCCCCCCCCCTTCCCCCTTCCTCCCCATTAATTACATGCTTTTACAATTTGCTTTTAACGAAAACCTCTTAGACAAACAACGTCTACGCCTCTTATTAATTATGTATCCTGCATGCAGTATATCTTTTTAACTTGTCCGCGTTTTTATAACAGCAGTAGCGCGTTAGATGTAGTTAGATGAGTCGAGCGACTCGTATCGCTGTCGAAATTCGCTTCATAACGGCCCAGCTCATTCTGTACCACAGAGACTACAAGGTATCGGATACTATACATACATTATATGTCTCTGTGGCACAAAATGAGCACAGCGTGCGAGGCGTGCTATCCCTCATTCTCGCGTGCGAGGCGTGCTATCCCTTGAGACACGAAGTTTAACACGCGTTGGTTGTTCAATCAAGTGCCACAGTCAATAGGTGGTCATCTTGTGTTTTCAGTCCATCTTTCTTTTATTCCCACTCATTCATTCACCTCCCGTCCTCCTCCTTTCGTCCTTTCTTTTTGCTTCACATGTGCGCCATTCCTTCAGCCACATCCACGACCTTCATTTACACAAACACCATCCATCTTTAAAAACCTTTGAAATCTGCGCTGAAAAACTTGAAACCTCATAACACTGCACACATGTTTCCTAACAACTACTTTTCCCCTGCAAGCTCACTGTTTTCCAAGCAGCTGAGCCTCACATGCACGTCCAACTGGAGTCTACCCACTTAAACCCAGGCAATCCACCCTTATCGCCGCCCCACCCCACTTCACACAGGATGGCCACGTCTGCTTACGAGCTCTCTACCCTTTTTCGGCATCCCACGCCAAAACAGCCAGATTCCCTTGCTTTCTTCTCACACTCAGCCAGATCCAGAAATACTTTTCTCTGGATTGTTTATAGAGGGGCTGAATGGCACGACGTCTCGACGACCACAATAAAACAACCCTTCATCTCCAGTCAGTTGGGATCGTTAACGTATGAAGATGGTGGCCGCCCGTGTGCAAGGTATCACAGTATGACACACTCCAGTGCACCCACCACCCCGAGATGACTCGGGTAGACACCACACCCGCTTGCAGCACCTCTTCCTGCGACAAGCCAACCTTACACCAATGCAATACAATGAAGCCACTTCTTTCCTGGATAGACGCTTTGATAAGCACGGCACGACTCCATGAAATGTCTTCGTGCATAATCATCGCAACACTGCACTGGCCTTTACAAGTCTCAACCAGGGGCGGATTATGACCTTGCCAGGGGGGGGGTTCCAAGTCACTTTAAAGTAACTAAATTAGCAAGGCACCTGTTCACCCGTTAACTGCTTAATACAACGAAATAATCACCCTACCAGTTGTCAGTGATTCAGCAGTCAGACTGCAAAAGTTGACGCGGGAGCTGCGTCACCAT
>JAWQFJ010002588.1:0-42447 GCA_034096865.1 Theodoxus fluviatilis
GTTCGGTGCAAGGCGATGACACACCCAGAGTTCCGCGCTCTCGGACCTCCTCCATCAGCTCTGTGGCAAGCGATAGTTCCTTCTTCCCTAATGTTAGCTTCTCCCAGCCCTACTACGTGCCTTCCGATGTGGAGAGTGAGGTGGAAGAACCGGCAGAGAACCTGCATTCTGTGAGCAAGGAGGAGCTCTACAATCACCTGATGCGTCTCCAGCGCCGCGCTGTCAAGTATAAGGGCCGCTTCATGGAGGTGAGGGATACTTGGAGAAGGGTGGAATTCATACGCATAGTATGTGTGATGACCTGTGTGTGGTGAACCTTTTTGACTCACATGCGAAGCAAAAGTGAGTCTATGTACTGAGCCGTGTCGTCCGTCCGTCCGTCCGTCCGTCCGTCCGTCCGGGCGGGCGTCCGTCCGTCCGTAAAAAACTTAAACGTTGGATTTTTCTCGGAGACTATTAAGTCTATCAACACCAAATGTGGCATGATGGTGTATGATGACAAGGCCTCAAAAACATACATAGTGACTTGACCTTGCTTCAAGGTCAAGGTCACAGGAGCCATAAATGTGGTCTCAAAAACAGTCATTTTTCACATTTTCCCAATTTTCTCCCACGTTATTGAGAATGGCGACCTTAGCTACAAGTGGTATATAGGTCAAAGCAAGCCCTATCTTTTGATACCAGTTTGGTTGACCTTGCTTCAAGGTCAAGGTCACAGGAGCTCTTCAAAGTTGGATTGTATACATATTTTGAAGTGACCTTGACCCTGAACTATGGAAGATAACTGTTTTAAACTTAATAATTATGTGGAGCACATGTTATACTTTCATCATGAGACACATTTGGTCACATATCATCAAGGTCAAGGTCACTTTGACCCTTATGAAATGTGACCAAAATGGGGTAGTGAACCACTAAAAGTGACTATATCTCATGGTAGAAAGTGCCAATAAGCACCATTGTGCTTCCTATGTCTTGAATTAACAGCTTCGTGTTGCATGACCTTGGATGACCTTGACCTTGGGTCAAGGTCACATGTATTTTGGTACGAAAAATGTGTAAAGCATTTCTTTGTGTATGATGTCATTGGTAGGTTTAGTTGTTTGACCTTGACCTTGAAGGTCACCTGAAGGTCAAGGTCATATAAAGGTCAAGGTCAAGCATGTGAGTCGTATGGGCTTTGCCCTTCTTGTTTAAAATATAATTTTGCTGTAGCGATGATGGTGGTGGTGGTTTGGTTTGGGATGGTTAAGTTGGTTGGTCAGGTGGGTGGGTTGGGTTGGTTTGGTTGGGTTGGGTTGGGTTGGGTTGGGTTGGGTTGGGTTGGTTGGTTGGTGGGTTGGGTTGGTGGTTCATTTACATATTTATGTGTCTCTGGTATGTTGAGACTGGCATGCAGAGATCTGCAGGGGTGAAAGGAAAGATGTTAGATTTTGTCTATATTTTCTGCTTGTGTGGGTATTTATAATTTGCGCCATATGAGCAATTCTAAAAAGGTGGCAAGAAAAGTGTGACATTAGACCTAATTAGTAAAAATCATCAGATTTGACTGAAATCAGCATATAATGTTAGAACAAACTGTATTTTATCATAAATTATGAATAAAAAGATAGTTTGCTATTTTGTGTGTGTGTATGTGAGCGTTAAAGTGGAAAAAGGTGAATGTTGACGTAACCCATGTCATAAAAACCCCACAAATATCTGTTATTACCAAAAATGTCACACTAACTATTCTTACTATATTAGATGTCATTCCTAATGCAATAACATCCTGTAAAACAATTATATAAAAAAAACAATTGAATTTGGTAATTATAAAGCATTTGTAATGTCATTGGTGACTAGTCAACATATCCGTTTGTACACTTTCTCAGTAATTACAAAAAACAAGCAATACAGACACCAACTACTGTTTGTGTACTAAAAATGACAACATTTATTCACTGTAGCAAAGGTACAGCTTAAAATTGCCGTTTTGCAGCAATTTAATTGAAGAAATCAATTTTGTGTCATCAGTGACAAGTCAACACAGGAAACCGATGTTTGCTTCGGCGGCCGACGTTCAGGTCGGAAGCAGTCGAAGTACGGTTCGGCCGTTTCCGCCCACCACTTCCGCCAGTCGAAGTACGGTTCGGCCGTTTCCGCCAGCCACTTCCGCCGTGACACGCTGTGATCACGCACACAAGCGGCCAATCAGAGCCTAGCTGACAGACAGGCCGTTATTTCGAAGCTTTCCATTGGTTTGCACTGGCCTCTGATTTCTACCTCGTGTGCCTTCGGTAATTATTCTTCGGTACCGGAAACAGTTGCAACGTAAAGCCGGGAAATGAAGCTTCGATGCGATACCAAACATGTGGCGTTCTTTGGAAGGAAGATGCTGAAACTAAGCTTTCAAATCTGTGCATTTTGGCTTCCTGGTTAGTACTTTGTTGTCTCGGCACTCGTCCACAATTTATGATGACACAAATACAAAAACTCTTACCTCTTCGTTTGCGCTCCATTTTACCTCGTGTTGCTCGGTCAGCACTTCTGGCATATGTGTTAGAACGAAATTATGGATCGGGAACAGAAAAGTTTCGAAGAAAATTCATCTTTTTTCGCTTTTGTTGATTCGGCACATTATGACGGAAATTTGACCGCTAAACTTTCACATCCTACAACTCCTTAAAAAACGCATTGATTAATTTTCTGAGAATTATGACGATATTATCGATAACTTTACACCAATCCTGGATCCAATCCAATAAACCACGCCGAAAATAGTTGATCTTATCGTACACTGAAAAATTCGTCTGCAATGACACGACGCCGTGACGAGGCAAAAGCGGATTTTGAAGCCAAATAAAATCAGAATAGGTTGGTAACATTCAGTTCTAGTTGCTGGCAGTTGAGCATTAACTATTTTCTTGTCTAAAAACCACCAGATGTTAGAAAACAAATGTGGGGTTCAAGAGAAAACGGAATCCTTTTCCTCTTGGTGAAAAATGTCACGTTTGGTAATGGCGGTTTTTCACGTTTCTCTTTAAATACATGCGGACCATTCACACACAAAAGCAACAATCGGAACAGATTTATTATATGTATATCTTTAATCTTTTCTCTACAATATGATATAAACGTAACATCATAAAAAGTTTGTAGTTTTTGTGTTATTTACACTCTACTGGACAACCATGCGCCATTGCCACCTTTTTAGAATTGCTCATATATATATACCTCTTCAGGGCCCCACAGCCTAAGTCGCATTTTCAGACTTTGTCTTGACATAAGTCAATGACTGAAAGTGGGGTCAGGGGGCCCTGAAGAGATACATAAAATTTGGTGAAATATAGGCTTCCCTGCGTGTATACTCAGCACGGCAGTGATGAAAGAATATGTACAACAGAAAATACATTGCTGGTTGTCTTGAAAAATTGACTGTCTCTGTAGTACTTGATTGTATCTTCAGATGAAGTGAGGTAATGTTAGCTAATGAAGAAGCAGTGCCCTACATTGGGTATTATTGATAATGACTATATATGGCTTTGCACCTTCATTGAGTTCAGGCACCATGCATGATAATGATACCCTTTTTTCTCCACATTTTTATCGGTAGGAAGGAACTATGAATGAGTTCCTCTCATTTTCACCAGGTAACTTTCAGATCTCTGAGCATCTTGTGGGCTTTAATTTCATGGAAATGTGCAAAGTGCAGATACTTCTGATAAAGTTCATATTTGAACTTAAAGACTGTGCTCTCCATTCTCGGCAAGAATCACCCTGTGAGTTTGTGAGTAAGAATCAATCCACCATGTCTCCCTATGCAGTTTGGAAGAGGTGGAATAACTACAGAAATTATCATTTGACTTACTCCAACCACCTTTTGTAATTGGTCATGACTGGTGATCTGTCATTGCCTATGGGGAGTGATAGGCCGTGAAACTCCATCCCACTCTCTCCACCGAGGAAGATAACATAGCAGTGATCTAAATTCCATGACAGCTTATTTAATTATGTAACAATTTGCTTACACATTTACAAAATTTGTCTCTTTGTCTTTTTTTCAGCTGTCGGTACAATACAAAAACATGTTGCAAGAACGAGAGAAGATCAAGGTATGGAAAATATTTTTCTTTTGATGCTGTGTGTATAACACTTTAGTACTTTATCCTTGGAGAACATGGACAGGTATTCTACTGTAATTCTACATATTTTTTCAGTATCTGAATTTTCAGTCTCAGTTCTGGTTTATCTTTAGCTTGATGAAAGAGATTACTGGGCTCTTTGATTCCTAGTGTGGTAACATATGCAACATATGCACCAATAACATGATGGTCCTGTACTTATCAGTGGTGGGCATTGGAATGGCCTTTGGATTCCAGTCATTTTATCAATTAACTCATTCGCGACGTGTGGGCCAAACGTAGTCGTTTGCGACGCGTAGGCTCAATTGAGCCTACCACATTAGCATATTTTTGCCCCCTTACAACAAGGAAAATATGGTTTAGGGAACTAGTCTAGTCTTGAATTCGTCTCTGTACTATAGTTTACCAGATTTAGATCAACACACAGATCTTTCCCAGCCAGACCTTAACCTTTATCAGCAATGCACTACGAGGCACGAAGTAAACAGCGATGGCGGCGTAGCGTTGATCGCAGCGCGAGGTGGGTGAGCGAGTGGAAATTGCTGTAGAGGAGGGTTCTGATGCTGAAGTGGATGCTTTGTATGAGATAGGAACTGATGTAGATGATCCCTTTCATGATGATTTTCCTCTCGCTAATGATGAGGTATCAGAGAGCGATAATGAGAGCGAAGTTGTCATGGTGGCTGAAACTAGTCGACCTCGCCATCAGCTGCTCGGTAGTTCATTGTAGGCTCATATTAGTTGTAACTCAGGACTAATAAACACAATCATCACAAAATTTCTCCAGTGTGTTTTTGTGATGATCCCTTTCATGATGATGATGATAGTAGTGATTTTCCTCTCGCTAATGATGAGGTATCAGAGAGCGAGGATGAAACTAGGTCGACCTTGCCATCAGCTGCTCGGTAGTTCATTGTAGGCTCATATTGGTTGTAACTCAGGACTAATAAACACAATCATCACAAAATTTCTCCAGTGGGTTTGTGTGCCATTTTTTGAAGTTCACTTTTTTATAGAGCTCTAGACCAAGAAACAAGCAGTGGGCACTCTGAGAAAGAGAGCTGGGTGAAAGACCTATTTTTTTCAATATAGTGGCTCTACTTACTGTTATGGCAAGTGTAGTGTTTTCTTAGTTTGACAAAGTGCAGCATTTGGCTAGTTTTGGCAAAGAAAGATCTTTCTAGCCATACCAAGTTTAGCTTTGTAGCTACAGTATTTATTTTACTACGATTTATCAAACTTGGTCCATTTTCCTGCGATTTCAGGGGATAGACGCACTAGAAATTCTGCGTCTTGAATGAGTTAACCCTTAAGGTTCTATTAGTCATTCACATGTTTCAATCCCCAGTCCTGTAAGGATTATGCAATTTGTAGAAAAAAATCAGTTAAATAACAGCCACGTGGAGTGGGTGGCTATGGGCGGTATCGGTACACGATTGAGCAGGGTGGGTGGTAATGGGCGATACAGGATCTTAAAGGCGCCGACACACGTACCGGTTTTCAAGCCGATTTTGATCCGGATCCGGTCTGACCATGCATGTAAAAATCGGGTTGACAGACACACTCAACCATTGCAGTGGAGCCGTGCCGGCGTGAAGGTGCATTGACCCGCATTTCCAATTTTAAAATGTAGGAGCTTTCACGACCTATAAATGCATTCAACATACATCTTTGATAAATTAATGCTGTTCATGGCTTAAATTTTCTTTGGATGGGTTTCTAGTATCCCCAAATACAGCGTTTTCTGTGTGAAGCGTAGCCTCGTTCTCGGGCCTAATTACGAACAGTCGAGCGGCGGACAGATGCTCTCGCGTCGCCCGGCATAGGAATCGGCCGAGACCGGGTCGGGAATAGAGCCTGCCCTACTGACAAGAATCGGGCCGGATTGTATGCAAATGAATCAGCCGTTCCGATTCTTGACCGGATCGGCAGCAAAATCAGGGGACAACCGGTACGTGTGTCGGCGCCTTAAGAGTTAATATTCCTTTGGCTTTCTACTGTCTAAAACTGTTGTGGTCCAGGGAGGGCTCACTGGGACTTGTAGGAAGTGAAGCACTGGAATTGCATCAGCCTGTAGATATGTGTGATGTCTGTTCCAGACAACTCTGACTCAGTCTCAAGACAAGGCATTCCGGAGAATCTCAGAACTGAAAGAACAGATTCAGCTGGACCAACAGGCCAAGCGTGATCTTGAAGAGAACTACAGCTTGATGATGGATGAGAAGGATGAATACGTAAAAGTTCTGCAGACTCAGGTAAGATTTTGAAGGTTTTTTTCCTTTCTTTTATTAATTTTTGAAAATAGATTTTCTTTAAACAGTGTTACCATACCAGAGCACAATGTCAAACTTCCATGAGAATACTGTTGAAATCTTTAAACAAATATATTTTTTTTATTTGCTTATTTGGTAGAATTCTGTTGTGAATAATTAAATCTGAATTAGACTAGACTTTTAAGAATCTCGAGCCACTCATATTTTATGCCTTAGAAGCAGTAACATTTTGCAAGTGTCTCCTCTGCCAAACTGATCCTTGTGAAAATCAAGTGAATATCATTCACCTGTAATAAAACTCGTCTTTGCTATGGCTCCTGTACTTGACCTATTTGTGTATTAGCTTAACACTTAGCGTGCGACCGGCGGGAATTCCCGCCGAGCTTGTTTTCACCGCTGCGTGCGGACGGCGGGAGGTCCCGCCCGCACTCGATCGCTGAGGGTGGGTTAGTTTGAACGCGCTTATCTCCCTTGCAAATGACATCAACTATCTATAAATACCACAGCAGGAAAGCGGAAATCCCGAGCTTTCTGCGCATGTGCAGTTTGTATGGGCGATCTCTACAAAGTTTTCGAGTAAATTCGCTCAGAAGTTTGATGTTTTTTTTGCGTCAAGTTTTGTCAGAAGACATCGATGAGCGTGTAATAGAGCTTTTGTTTGGCGAGGATTCAGACGAAGAGTTCGAGCCTTTCAAGCTAGAGGATGTTGCCGAGGCAGAAGCAGAATTGCAGCGATTCCGATCACGGGAAGATGTCGAAGTTCGAACCGTGCATCGGAGCGAGCATCGTCAAGTAGATCAACTTCAAGACGTGCATCAGGAAGCGCATCACGCTCTTTCCGACAGCAGACTTCCGAAGATGCTTAGCTTCCTCCCTTCTGTCAGACGTCTGGCCTACTTGTTCACACTGAGAGCGACGATGCCAACAAGATTTTCGCTTACTTCTTCGATGACGATGTATTTGCACTAATGACCGAACAAACAATCAGGTATGCGTCGCAATATTTCGCAGCCCATCCAGTCGACCAACTCGCGCCTCACTCACGGTTTCGAGATTGGAGATTTTGAACATGCTGTAGAGATTTTTGCTTGATTTCCTAGATAGTTTTCAACCTGCTATGGACACTGCATGTTGCCTTGGGTAGAAGCTGTGTGTGTGTGTGTGTGTGTGTGTGTGTGTGTGTGTGTGTGTGTGTGTGTGTGTGATTTTCCAGTTTCAGCCATTTTTATTAGTATGTCATTGTACCTGTAGTAACATGTAGATATTCCATTGGTGTCATTTTGTGGATGAGTAAATAGTTATGCTTGTAATTCCTCATGAAAATCTTTTGCTTTCAACAAGGTTAGAGTGATTGTTTTTAGGCACTGTGATCAGCGTCTTCCCCACTCCCAACCACACCCCTACTCCATAATCACAGCAAGTACGTGGTGACTTTTGAGGTGCATGTAAGGATTTGAGGCCTTTTTTGTCCTTCTTTTTACTAGGTAACCTATCAGAAATCAAGCCTGATAATTGCTGGAGGTTATGATTAGATAATAAAGTTAGTGTAAAGGCATTTCATTGGTCTGTTTTGTTGTTGTTGTTGTTGTTTTATTTCATTTTGAGAATAAAACACAGGTATTATGATAAATTTCACTCAAGTGCTGCATACCACTGTGTACAGAATTCTCTCGGCTACAACTTTTATTCTTTGCATTTTTTAATCAGAGGTGAAGAAGAATATGAAAATTGACTTCAAAGACGGTGACCGTTTTTGGAGTAAATTCTGGGGGATAAGTCAGCACAGAGCAATGATGCATTGCTAAAAAAAACTCAGCAACGTAAGGGTTAAGTGATGTGAGAAGATGTGAAGCGTGCAATGGAGATCTCACTCAGCCATTACAAACTGCTTCAACCATTCCTGAGTGCAAGTGTTAGGTCACTCTACTGAAGGAGAGCAGACATTCCAACAGACTGTACTTCAGCCCAGATGATTTTCAGGATAAGCAAATGAAAATCTTGCAATTGTTACAAGCCCCTCTTTGTTGTGGCTCAAATACTTGAGCTATCCATGTGTTGCCTCAGTGATGGTGACAAGCTGTTGAGCATGCAATAGAGATCTTAATGAGTCATTACAGACCACTCCATCCATTCCTTGTCCAGGTCAAGCTACTGAAGGAGGGCAAGGACATCCCGCCAGAGCTGCAGGAGAAGATGACCAAATCACAGGCCAAGATGGAGACAGCAGCAGCAGCCTCTCAAGAGAAATCCCAGGAGGAGCTGGTGGCACTTCGGGAAAAGGTGAGCAGTCAACGTGGTGTGGAGAAGGAGAGCATACTTCTCTATCTGTATCAATTGACCTCTTCATCCAGGAGTGGAGTTTTGTATGGGGTTGACTGGTGAGGGCTTCTTGCCCACCCCACATTAACCCTTAGCGTGCGGCCGGCGGGAATTCCCGCCGAGCTTGGTTTCACCGCTGTGTGCGGACGGCGGGAGATCCCGCCCGCACTCGATCGCTGAGGGTGGGTTAGTTTGAACGCGGTTATCTCCCTTGCAAATGACATCAACTATCTATAAATACCACAGCAGGAAAGCGGACATCCCGAGCTTTCTGCACATGTGCAGTTTGTATGGGCGATCTCTACAAAGTTTTCGAGTAGTTTGATGTTTTTTTTGCGTCAAGTTTTGTCAGAAGACATCGATGAGCGTGTAATAGAGCTTTTGTTTGGCGAGGATTCAGACGAAGAGTTCGAGCCTTTCAAGCTAGATGATGTTGCCGAGGCAGAAGCACAATTGCAGCGATTCCGATCGCGGGAAGATGTCGAAGTTCGAACCGTTACCGTGCATCGGAGCGAGCATCGTCAAGTAGATCAACTTCAAGACGTGCATCAGGAAGCACAGCAGGCTTCCGAAGATGCTTAGCTTCCTCCCTTCTGTCAGACGTCTGGCCTACTTGTTCACACTGAGAGCGACGATGCCAACAAGATTTTCGCTTACTTCTTCGATGACGATGTATTTGCACTAATGACCGAACAAACAATCAGGTATGCGTCGCAATATTTCGCAGCCCATCCAGTCGACCAACTCGCGCCTCACTCACGGTTTCGAGATTGGAGATTTTAAACCTGCCGTAGAGATTTTTGCTTGATTTCCTAGATAGTTTTCAACCTGCTATGGACACTGCATGTTGCCTTGGGTAGAAGCTGTGTGTGTGTGTGTGTGTGTGTGTGTGCGTGTGTGTGTGTGATTTTCCAGTTTCAGCCATTTTTATTAGTATGTCATTGTACCTGTAGTAACATGTAGATATTCCATTGGTGTCATTTTGTGGATGAGTAAATAGTTATGCTTATAATTCCTCATGAAAATCGTTTGCTTTCAACAAGGTTAGAGCGATTGTTTTTAGGCACTGTGATCAGCGTCTTCCCCACTCCCAACCACACCCCTACTCCATGATCACAGCAAGTACGTGGTGACTTTTGAGGTGCATGTAAGGATTTGAGGCCTTTTTTGTCCTTCTTTTTACTAGGTAACCTATCAGAAATCAAGCCTGATAATTGCTGGAGGTTATGATTAGATAATAAAGTTAGTGTAAAGGCATTTCATTGGTCTGTTTTGTTGTTGTTGTTGTTGTTTTATTTCATTTTGAGAATAAAACGCAGGTATTATGATAAATTTCATTCAAGTGCTGCATACCACTGTGTACAGAATTCTCTCGGCTACAACTTTTATTCTTTGCATTTTTTAATCAGAGGTGAAGAAGAATATGAAAATTGACTTCAAAGATGGTGACTGTTTTTGGAGTAAATTCTGGGGGATAAGTCAGCACAGAGCAATGATGCATTGCTAAAAATACTCAGCAGCGTAAGGGTTAAGATCAAACCTTCCTGTGAAGGTCAGTTTCCTATCTACTTGTGCCGTGAGGTACTGCAGGGGAGTGAACTCGGCAGCATTTGGCTTGCTGAGAAGCCTGGGTTGCCATCATTTTGTAGGTCCTAAACATTTCCACCACTTTGTCTGTTTAGTATCATCATATCATGACATAGCATACCATGGCATGATATGACATGACATAGCTTTTTTATATATACATATAACAGTTGTACATGAAATTTTTCTGTATTAACTGAAGAAGGGCGTATGCCCGAAAGCCTTTTGATTTTGGTGTTTGTCGTGTGTTTTTTTCTTATTAATAGTCATCTTTCCACGTCAGTGTGTACACGACAGTATTCAGTTTTGGATCCACCAGAAAATGGTTCGTATTTTACCATCTACAATTCTCTCATCATGTCATTTTCGCCGCAAGGCCGTACGCCGAAAGATCTCCTGAACAATGTATCCAGCAATGGATCTGGCGTGGTGAGAGATTTGATGAGCATCATCTTTTCTTCCTTTGATAAACTTTCTAGATACACCAGTCATCATTTATTTTTGTCTCAATGTCTTCATAATCGCATCGTCCCCAAGGGATTCCAGCTGAAATTTGCGTCTTCGGGTCTTCCTCCGTGGGGTCCTCATCAAGAGATCAAATCGTCGTTATTAGAAACAGAACTTTTCATCGTGTATCTGTGTCGTAACTTTTANNNGGTCAATGCAAATCTACACCGGCGAAGTCGAAGAATGTCGATCGCCTCCGCTCCATCGCGTGTTCGCACAGAAAACGCTGTATATCGGGATATTAGAAACCCCATATCAAGAAAATGTAAGCTATGAACAGCATTAATTTGTCAAAGCTGTATGTTGAATGCATCAGTAGATCGGGAAAGTTCTGCATTTTGCAAATCCGACAGGCAGGTCACACGCATGTATGTCAAAGCGTCTCAGTTGTCATAGGCTCACCAAAGGGACGTAACTCTAAATTCTGACTTTGCTTCGCGTAAAATGGACATCGCTCCAGTTCGCGGTGTGGGTGTAATCATTGCGTGTGGCTGTCAACCCGCTTTTTACACGCACGGTCAGCAGGATCGGGAGCAAAACCAGCTTGAAAAACGTAACGTGTGTAGGCGCAAATTTCCCGACCCCTCCGGACCGGTTCATGTGCCCGGCAACGCGAGATCTCGCGTTGTGGCGACTTAGTCGCCAATTTTAATGGCGGACGCTGTCGTTGCTTCAGGCAGGAAAAGGTGTATTTGGGAATACTACAAACCAATCCAAAGAAAAGGTAAGCCATGAACATCATTAATTTATCAAAGCTGTATGTTGAATGCGTCAGTAGGTCGTGAAAGCTTCAACTTTTTACAAATCGAATGCAGGTCAAGGCCGATCTACACTTCCAACAAAATCAATCAATCTGCTCCACCCGCTTTGTTGCGTGTTCGCACATAAAACGCTGTATTTCGGGATACTAGAAAGCCCATCCCAAGAAAATGTAAGCCATGAACAGCATTAATTTATCAAAGCTGTATGTTGAATGCATCAGTAGGTCGGTAAAGCTTCAACTTTTTACAAATCGAATGCTGGTCAATGCAAATCTACACCGGCGAAGAATCATAGAATGTCGATCGCCTCCGCTCGCGTGTTCGCACAGAAAACGCTGTATATCGGGATACTAGAAACCCCATCTCAAGAAAATGTAAGCCATGAACAGCATTAATTTATCAAAGCTGTATGTTGAATGCATCAGTAGGTCGGTAAAGCTTCAACGTTTTACAAATCGAATGCTGGTCAATGCAAATCTACACCCGTGTTCGCACAGAAAACGCTGTATATCGGGATACTAGAAACCCCATATCAAGAAAATGTAAGCCATGAACAGCATTAATTTGTCAAAGCTGTATGTTGAATGCATCAGTAGGTCGGGAAAGTTCTGCATTTTGCAAGTCCGACAGGCAGGTCACACGCATGTACGTCAAAGCGTCTCAGTTGTCATAGGCTCACCAAAGGGACGTAACTCTAAATTCTGACTTTGCTTCGCGTAAAATGGACATCGCTCCAGTTCGCGGTGTGGGTGTAATCGTTGCGTGTGGCTGTCAACCCGCTTTTTACACGCACGGTCAGCCGGATCGGGAGCAAAACCAGCTTGAAAAACGTAACGTGTGTAGGCGCCTTAAGCAGATGTCGCGAGGGAAAGAAAATGCAGAAAATGGAGATAATTCAAAACTGAGACGACGAAGAAGCAGAAATTCTGAGCTTACTGAATAATCTTGTGTCCCGTGTTTTGGACACCACAGCACATACGCGCGGTCAAGACGTATTGCAGCTCAGACTGATCGCTGCTTCCCGTCAGCCCCGGCAACGGTCAGCACAGACTGCAAGCTGTGACACCTCTCCTCAACACCCCAGTTCCCACCCTCGTGTTCACTGATTTTAAGATTAGCACAAAGTCTAGCTCCTTCAACTTTCCTTAACCCCACTTTAACTACCTTCGCTTAGTTTGTCCCTATTTTGACTGTACGCCTATCGTCGTAGAGAGTGAGTAGATGCTCCCCCTTGTCTACTCGTCCCCCCCCCCCCCCTTCTCCTGATCGAAGTGTGCGAACATCTGCTATTAAAGGCCTACAGGGGACCTCCAACTTTCTCATCAAGAAGCCTGTAGTTCCTGAGGTAGTGATTTCGATCGTGAAGGAGTGTTCTCGTGTGTATATGTGTGTTATGTATGTGTGTGTATTTGTGTGTTTGTGTGTGTGTGCGCGCGTGCGTGTGCGTGCGTGTGTATGCTTATCTGTGTGTTTGTATGTGCGTGTGCGTGCAAGCGCGCGTGCATATACTTGCGTATACGTGTGTGTGTGTGCGCGAGCGCGTGCGTCCTTGTATATGAATGAATGTGCGCACGTGTGCATGTATGTGTCTGTGCACGTGTGCATGCACATTTTGTGTGCAAGGGCTGTCCTTCTGCCTGTCTGTCAATCCGTCTGTCCGTGTATGTGTATGTGCGTTTGCGCGTGCGTGCGTACGTGCATGTGTGTGTATGTGAGCGTGTGCACACGTGCGTGTGTGCTTGCACGCATGCGTATGTGCGTGTGCGTGCATGCGTGAGCGCACACGCACGTGTATGTTTCGCAAAATGTAACGAATGATGCTTTTGTTCTGTGAACTACTGAACGAAAACTATGACGTCTTCCCATTTGAAATGCATTGTTCCTTTAACGGAAAACTTGCCACCACTATCGATGCTGGGGTGGAATCCAGAAGTCAGAGAAGACAATAAGCCACAGTCTCATCTTGACGTGGAGCCCTCAAGGACATGCTGTCAAGAATGGCTTGAACTCTCGCCCCTCTCCATCGGCGAGCGACTCCTGTTCAAATTGCACTCACCCTCTGCATTTCTACCTTGCCCTGTTGCTGGCACCTGGCCTTTTGTCCAGCTAAGTCCACTTGCTACTCCTCCCCTCGGTTGAAAACGCTTGTGGCGGTTTCACACAGGGGCACTATCTCGGCATCACCAATGTAGACAAAATCTAATGACGTCGTCGTTGAGCGGCACTGCTGAAAACTGTTGTCCCTATAAAAAGTAAAAAAGAAAGACAGAACGAATGAATGAACGAACTAATGAACGAACGAACAAATGAATGATTGAACGAACCAACGAACAAATTGTGATGAGGTGCACCTATCACCGAGTGTATCGTACATCTACTGTGTCCATGTCATAAGGTGCACCTATCACAAAGTGTAGTGTACATCTGCTGTGTTCACCCTCTATTGACATATCCCTTCTTCTGTCTCTTCCCACCCCCAATCCTGTGTGTCAGACCTCTCTCCAACCCCCCTCCCCTATCCTTTCTGTAAGGCAAGCTGACCAGCTGACCGCTCTGTGACCCCCCCTCTACTGTGGTCTGATTGTTAGTGCAGCTGCCCTGTGAATCACTCCTTGCATTAGCGTGACCCCTGGCTAGTGCGCATTCCTCCCACTCTGGCATCTGAATTGTAACATTTTGAGTATAAATCTAATGTTTCCTCTCAAGTAAGACAACCACTTGCAACGGCATATGATTCATTCAATAGACTGTGTTATGCTGAATGAGGCAACATATGTAAGAAGTAATTTCAAAGCGAGTTCAATGAAGTAATTCCTGTTTCCTTCCAAATACAAGCACGACTTGGGAGCCATGGGTTAGGATCTGTGGAACAATCCATCCCCTGGCTCCTGTGAGGTCCGTGCATCCGCTTGATAATGGGGAGACGGCACACAGCCAGAGAGACCCCATTCCATCTGGGTCAGAGAGCGGGAGACCCCATTCCATCTGGGTCAGGGAGACCAATTCACCACCCGGTCAAGAGGTTCATCTTACTAAGAGCTTGTACCAACGGCCAATAAAGTGATGGGAAAGTAACTCGACTTCGCCCCTGCGTCGTACTTGACTCCAACCTTACCACCGACCACCACATTTGGCGCTGCAGAGCAGGGTTGAAGCGAGTTTGCTCTACCATCACATATGGCGTCATCAGCAGGGTGAGACCTCGTGCTGTCACTACAACTACCATCGGAGCCTGACGCTTTCCACAGAGGTTAAAATCTACTGCCTCCATTTCGCCATCGGACGCCTCCAGCATGAAGGATATACCGTCCCTGCCACTCTCCAGATTTGGCCTCAACTTCCGCTTCACCACTAGGAAAATGGTCAGTTCCACGCTGCAGTGCACGACATCCGTCGCAGCCCGTCGCCCGCCCTTCGATTCCTCGTCACCACTGGAGAATCCCTGTCACAACATCGTCCAGACGTGGAGCCACAACATGAAGCTGTCTCTCCAGGGGCACCCGTCCAATCTGCCTTTGATGAGACTGGAACCACCAGCCAAGCCCCTCATCACCCGAAGATAGCAGACGCCTTCCCTGGAATGCTGAAACAACGGCTGGCATTCCACACGCCCGCCTCTAGGACTCATTCCCCTCATGAACATTTCGGTATTTTGTGACTGCCGTTTTCATTTTCGTGCTGAGAGAACATGAACAGTTTTGTGAGACACACGGTTGCAATTCCCTTCATTGGAATGGAGACTCTTACTGTAAGTAATTCGTTTGTTCATTATGTCATGCCACCTTGCTGCTTATCCATTTTCGAGCCACGAACAGTAGATTCACATTGAAGTTGTGTTTAACGCTTGAAGTGTCCACCCGCCCCAGAGTTGATTAAGTCGGAAAGAGAACTGAATGAGACCGTCAGATCATGAGTGCCTGTCAAATACAGCCTATGCTTCTGAACGTGTGATCTCATGTCAGACAACGTTGTCAGTGTTTATTTTTATTCTGCTCTATTCATAGATTTCAAATGTACTTTGGGCCCTGATAATCGTCAGCCTTAGTCACATTTGTTGGTCAAATACCAGTCTTTGAACGTAACGAGCGAGTGTTTTGTTTTTTTTCCGTCATGGTTGAATGTACCTTGGATTTTGGTCAAATACCTGCCTCGGATTCATTCTAGTGAACGGTCACGCCATGAACTGTGTATTTTGTTGTTTCAATCAGTGCGGACACTGATTCATTTTCACCGGGGGGCATGTGATGAGGTGCACCTATCACCGAGTGTATCGTACATCTACTGTGTCCATGTCATAAGGTGCACCTATCACAAAGTGTAGTGTACATCTGCTGTGTTCACCCTCTATTGACATATCCCTTCTTCTGTCTCTTCCCACCCCCAAATCCTGTGTGTCAGACCTCTCTCCAACCCCCCTCCCCTATCCTTTCTGTAAGGCAAGCTGACCAGCTGACCGCTCTGTGACCCCCCCTCTACTGTGGTCTGATTGTTAGTGCAGCTGCCCTGTGAATCACTCCTTGCATTAGCGTGACCCCTGGCTAGTGCGCATTCCTCCCACTCTGGCATCTGAATTGTAACATTTTGAGTATAAATCTAATGTTTCCTCTCAAGTAAGACAACCACTTGCAACGGCATATGATTCATTCAATAGACTGTGTTATGCTGAATGAGGCAACATATGTAAGAAGTAATTTCAAAGCGAGTTCAATGAAGTAATTCCTGTTTCCTTCCAAATACAAGCACGACTTGGGAGCCATGGGTTAGGATCTGTGGAACAATCCATCCCCTGGCTCCTGTGAGGTCCGTGCATCCGCTTGATAATGGGGAGACGGCACACAGCCAGAGAGACCCCATTCCATCTGGGTCAGAGAGCGGGAGACCCCATTCCATCTGGGTCAGGGAGACCAATTCACCACCCGGTCAAGAGGTTCATCTTACTAAGAGCTTGTACCAACGGCCAATAAAGTGATGGGAAAGTAACTCGACTTCGCCCCTGCGTCGTACTTGACTCCAACCTTACCACCGACCACCACAAAATGAATGAATGAATGAATGAATGGATGGATGGATGGTTGACAGAAAGCTTGTTTTGGTGTCCAATGAGTCATCGTCTGCTAATTCTACTCTCATCAGTTTCTAACGTAGAATCCAAAACATTTGGCTGTAGCACTTGTTCTTACGTAGCAGTAGTGTACTGGATCACTCTTCTGAGACACACAGGAATTTCACATTCTTGAAATCCTGTGTAAAGAAACCGGAGGCGTAGCTTTTCAGAAGTGTGGCGAGCCTTGAGCACACCTGCAGTCCATTGCTACACAAGTCCATTCTGTGAACCCGGTAGGCGAAGTCTCTAGTGAACTAGAACGACACAAGTCAGCATACATAAGCACAGAAACACAGGTTGGTAGGCTCTGGCTTTGTGGCAATGGGGCTTCACATACATGTGCATGTAGCCAATGGGTGTAGCGTTCGAAAGTGCGCGGATCCTAGAGAGGCGTGTAACGTTCCAAAGTATGAACCGTTCCAAAGTATGAACCGGAAATCGTCGCAGAGTTATCTGCCCGGCTCTCTCTTTATGCGATTTACCGCTCCTGCACCTGTTCTTCGCATGGAATATATCCCGACAAACGACGCATTAGTTGCTTTACGAGTTTTTGTGTTTTTGGTGCATTTGTGTCGTTTAACACATAATGTAGCGTTCAAAAAAGTTTTTTCCCGTGAAAAGCCGTCTCCCCTGCCGGAAATAATATGGGAGTCACCTCCCTGTAGTCTATTTGTAGTCTGGTTTTATAAAACGCGACCGTTGACTGACTCGGCACGCCCGGGGAGTTATGCTAAGATCCGGCCGCGTTAATATATCTGCGTTTTGTGACAAACGTCTTGCTCGGCGGTACTGTACTCCATGCACCTTAACGGTGCGCGTGATTCGGGTGTAATCTTAAGCTAAACGACGTTCCGAATGTTTCCGACTTCGACCATTTCAGCAGCGCCAATAAACGTCGTTTAGCTTAAGATTACACCCGAATCACGCGCACCGTTAAGGTGCATGGAGTACAGTACCGCCGAGAAAGACGTTTGTCACAAAACGCAGATATATTAATGCGGCCGGATCTTAGCATAACTCCCCGGGTGTGCCAAGTCAGTCAGGCGGAGTGGCGGGTGCCGTCTCTTTTTAGAGTCGAATTATTAAGAGTACCGGGCAGATAACTCTGCGACGATTTCCGGTTCATACTTTGGAACGGTTCATACTTTGGAACGTTACAAGGCGCTACAAGCAAGGTTTGCTTGTCACCCCGGAAGTCCCGCGGTGTCCCTAAAAAATGGGTTAGACTTCCGCAAGCGGGCAACACTAGTGGACTCGTCCGAGAAGAGGGGTGTGGGAAAGAGCGAAGATTACATAACACACAAACTGACTGGCCACAGCATCTGATCGGCTATGTTTTTGCGTGGACATTTTCGAGTATCACCGCCTATATAATTCCTAATAATACATCATTTTTAGGGTTTTGCATCGTCTTTGAATATCCGCTTTGAGGGTCCATGATTCACATGCATACAGGGACAACTGAGAGTGCTTTTGACCATTTCAGTTCACTTTTGGATTTACTTGGTGAAATTATTACAAACAATGCGAAATACCGCTTTGGGGGAGTTTTTTTTCTTCTTCAGGGTTCAGCGATTTCACGGAACACCGCCGCATGAGCTGTGGGCAGTGCCGACAACAACTGTTGTCGAGTCAGCGCCGTAGTGTGATCGAAAAAGGGACAAGTTGGGGACCCAAAGCCGGGACCTTTC
This sequence comes from Theodoxus fluviatilis, assembly GCA_034096865.1. Lineage (NCBI taxonomy): Eukaryota > Metazoa > Mollusca > Gastropoda > Cycloneritida > Neritidae > Theodoxus > Theodoxus fluviatilis. The sequence goes on from JAWQFJ010002588.1 coordinate 18,367, forward strand.
GTTGACCCCAATCAAGACTCTCCTTCTTAAACAAAAATGCCAACGTCAGTCAGCTCTGAAATGAGAAGCATGCACACAAGACAAGTTGTTTAAATCAATCCAGATTTTTCCCGTCCCAGGGATAGAACCACGGCACTGCGCCTCGCACATCGTCAAACCCCAAGCGTGCTCGCCTATCTCCGCCTGTCAACAGACACGGTTTCAACAAGTTTCTTGACAATGCCATACTTGCTGCAACCCTGTGTCGTAAATCTGTCCGTGCATGTCATTCTGTCTGTGCGTGAATGATACTTGGTGAACTTCTACTATGCACCTATCCCTCTGTGTGACTGCGTTAGCTTTGGATCAACGTCCACAACGTGCCAAAGCAAAAACCAAAAGTATTTACAGGAACTTCTCTTCCCTTCCATTTTTTTGGTCTAAAACAGTAAAAGATTTATCTATCTATCTACGCCTTTAGCCCCTCCTGGGGCATAGGCCGCTAACAATGGTTCTCCAGCCCTCTCGGTCCTGAGCAATCTTTTCCAACTGTCCCCAGGAGTAACCTGTTCTCTTGACATCGGAGTCCAGGTCTCGGCGCCAACTGTTTCGAGGTCGATCTCTCTTTCTCTTCCCTTGTGGGTTCCATGAAAGGGACTGTCTGGTGGTGTTTGAGACCGGTTTGCGTAATGTGTGCCCTAACCATCTCCAGCGCCTTTGAATGATCTCTTGGTCTGCTGATTGTTGGTTTGTGCGTTTCCAGAGCTCCTCGTTGCTGATCTTTTCAGGCCATCGTATCTGTAGAAAGCGGCGCAGACATGTGTTGATGAATGTATGGATCTTTTTGTTGGTGGTTACAGTGGTCCTCCATGCTTCGGCGCCTTAGAGCAGAACAGACGTAACATTGGTGTTGAAAATCCTGCTCTTTGTTTTGATGGACAGGTCTCTTGAGATCCAAATGTGTTTCAGTTGGAGGAAGGCTGGCCTGGCTTTTCCAATTCTTGCCTTCACATCTGCGTCGGTTCCACCTTGCTTGCTGACAATGCTGCCAAGGTAGGTGAAGTCGTCCACTTCTTCTAGCGCTTCGCCATTCAGTGTGATGGGCGATGTGTTGATAGAGTCGACTTTCAGGAGCTTGCTCTTCCCTTTGTGGATGTTGAGGCCCAGGTGAGTAGAGTTGTCTGCAACAATGCTGGGCCCGTATTCACAACGGCGATTTATCGGCGATTTATGTTAACCCCGATTTATCTCTAAACTCAGACGATTCCAACTGCCTGTTCCGCTCTCCCTTGGCTGGAAACCAGTATATATAGCAAAGCGCAACCTAGGATCCTCTGACGAGCGTACCTTATCTAACCGATCAAGATAACGCGGGGCTAGGGGATAAATCGAGTGTTAAAAAGATAAATCGCCGTTGTGAATACGGGCCCCTGTCTTTTCCTGCATCTGCTGCTGGGTGTGGGAGAGAAGGGCCAGGTCATCCGCAAAATCGAGGTCATCACGTTGTGACCACAGCGTCCACTGGATGCCGTTTCGCTTTCCTGCTGTGGATGTTTTCATGACCCAATCGATGGCCAGCAGGAACAAAAACGGCGACAACAAACAGCCGTGTCTCACTCCTGTCTGTACCTGGAATGCCTCTGTGAGTTGACCTCCATGGACTACTCGGCATGAAAGTCCCTCGTAGGAGTTTCTGATGATGGTGGTGGTGGTAGTGACGTTGGTGGTGGTGGTGGTGGTGGTGGCTGATTCTTCGGATCCGAGGATGAATGTCAAGGAAGTCTCTGGCGACATGCTCTCTGGTGACTGTGTGGGCCAGTCTTTGAGCGATATACTCTGGCACATATCGGGTTTCAGAATCTCTGGGTAGGGGGCTCTGGGCAGTTGATGTATTCCTCCGTCTGCGCTTTTCCTCTATAGCCTTTCTTCCAGCTGTTTTGAAAGCCTCATGCAGCGTCCCGCTTTGACAGTGCCCTCCAGCTGTCCCTGTCCTTGGCAATGCTTTCCCGGTCTTCCTTTGCGATACCAGCCGCACTGAGTCGGCACTTCAGTCGTTTCGTGAGGCGCTTTCGTGGAGCTTCTCTGTCATGTTTGCCCAGGCATAACTCTCCTCAGAACACAGCTTCGGGCAATCGCGTGTACTCCATGCGTGACAGGTGTCCTACGCAGCGGAGCTGTCTGATCAGAGGCATGGCCTTAATCATGCTGGGGATGTTAGCTCGCTCCAAGACTCAATTGTTTGGCTTGCCACTTGAGAGCCATGATGAGACGGAGGCACCAAAGTGAAAAGGCTACAGAGGCATGTAGGAGAAGACAACTCTCATTTCGCAACGACTCCTTCAAGAAAACCTCATTTTCTCGCAAAATATAGATTGCGGCCAAAAATATATCATAAATTTTAATTAATCAAACTAATGATCTGAACACAGCTGATCAAAAAAGTTTCCGTTTTGTTTTAGCTTCCTAATGCCTGTTACTTTGTTAGAATTTGGTAAAACCCGAAACGTGTCAGGCACGCGCAGTGGAGTACTTCCTTGCTATCATCACCTGTACGAAGTTCGGCTTAGAGGCGCCGGTACGGCAGGGGCCGTAAATGTTGTCTAAAAAAACAGCCATTTTTCACATTTTCCCAATTTTTGACTCACAATCACATGCGAAGCAAAAGTGAGTCTATGTACTGAGCCGTGTCGTCCGTCCGTCCGGGCGTCCGGGCGTCCGTCCGGGCGTCCGTAAAAAACTTAAACGTTGGATTTTTCTCGGAGACTATTAAGTCTATCAACACCAAATGTGGCATGATGGTGTATGATGACAAGGCCTCAAAAAACATACATAGTGACTTGACCTTGCTTCAAGGTCAAGGTCACAGGAGCCATAAATGTGGTCTCAAAAACAGTCATTTTTCACATTTTCCCAATTTTCTCCCACGTTATTGAGAATGGCGACCTCAGCTACAAGTGGTATATAGGTCAAAGCAAGCCCTATCTATTGATACCAGTTTGGTTGACCTTGCTTCAAGGTTAAGGTCACAGGAGCTCTTCAAAGTTGGATTGTATACATATTTTGAAGTGACCTTGACCCTGAACTATGGAAGATAACTGTTTCAATCTTAATAATTATGTGGGGCACATGTTATACTTTCATCATGAGACACATTTGTTCACATATCATCAAGGTCAAGGTCACTTTGACCCTTATGAAATGTGACCAAAATGGGGTAGTGAACCACTAAAAGTGACTATATCTCATGGTAGAAAGTGCCAATAAGCACCATTGTGCTTCCTATGTCTTGAATTAACAGCTTTGTGTTGCATGACCTTGGATGACCTTGACCTTGGGTCAAGGTCACATGTATTTTGGTAGGAAAAATGTGTAAAGCATTTCTTTGTGTATGATGTCATTGGTAGGTTTAGTTGTTTGACCTTGACCTTGAAGGTCACCTGAAGGTCAAGGTCATATAAAGGTCAAGGTCAAGCATGTGAGTCGTATGGGCTTTGCCCTTCTTGTTTTTTTCTCTCTAAACAGTGTTACCATAACAGAGCTCAATGTCAAACTTCCGTGAGAATACTGTTGCAATCTTTAAACAAATATATTTTCTTTATTTGCTTATTTGGTAGAATTCTGTTGTGGATAATTAAATCTGAATTAGACTGGACTTTTAAGAATCTCGAGCCACTCATATTTTATGCCTTAGAAGCAGTAGCATTTTGCAAGTGTCTCCTCTGCCAAACTGATCCTTGTGAAAATCAAGAGAATACCATTCACCTGTAATAACACTCGTCTTTGCTATGGCTCCTGTACATGACCTATTTGTGTATTAGCTTAAGTGAAGTGAGAAGATGTGAAGAGTGCAATGGAGATCTCACTCAGCCATGACAAAATTGCTTCAACCATTCCTGAGTGCAAGTGTTAGGTCACTCTACTGAAGGAGAGCAGACATTCCAACAGACTGTACTTCAGCCCAGATGATTTTCATGATAAGCAAATGAAAATCATGCAATTGTTACAAGCCCCTCTTTGTTGTGGCTCAAAAACTTGAGCTATCCATGTGTTGCCTCAGTGATGGTGACAAGCTGTTGAGCATGCAATAGAGTCATTACAGACCACTCCATCCATTCCTTGTCCAGGTCAAGCTACTGAAGGAGGGCAAGGACATCCCGCCAGAGCTGCAGGAGAAGATGACCAAATCACAGGCCAAGATGGAGACAGCAGCAGCAGCCTCTCAAGAGAAATCCCAGGAGGAGCTGGTGGCACTTCAGGAAAAGGTGAGCAGTCAACGTGGTGTGGAGAAGGAGAGCATACTTCTCTATCTGTATCAATTGACCTCTTCATCCAGGAGTGGAGTTTTGTATGGGGTTGACTGGTGAGGGCTTCTTGCCCACCCCACATTAAGATCAAACCCTCCTGTGAAGGTCATTTCCCCATCTACTTGTGCCGTGAGGTACTGCAGGGAAGTGAACTCGGCAGCATTTGGCTTGCTGAGAAGCCTGGGTTGCCATCATTTTGTAGGTCCTAAACATTTCCACCACTTTGTCTGTTTAGTATCATCATATCATGACATAGCATACCATGGCATGATATGACATAACATGACATAGCTTTTTTATATATATACACATAACAGTTGCACATGAAATTTTTCTTGGTGGCAGGCTAAAAGAAGAAATCACTCTCACTTCCTCTCTTTCTTTCCCCCTCTCCCTCTCTTCCTCTCCCACCCACATCTCCCTTCCACCCCCATCCACTCACACACACACACACACGTACACACATACACACACACGCACGCACATGCACACACACACACATGCACACACACACACACACCTCCACTCTTCAAGGCCTTTATCTAATTTTGAAACCAGAATGCTGGGCATTGAAGGCTCTGATGGCTGAAGACTTTGTGCCAACAATTCCAGCCTCCCACCCCACATCCCGTCTCCCCAAACTCCTCCACCCTAACAACTACAGCGCATTGTGGCTTTGGCTTGCAGGTGAAGCGGCAGGAAATGCTTCTGAACAAGTGCAAGGAGACGATCCGTGCTGGCAAGGAGAAAACGCTGCTGACCATATCAGAGAAAGAAACTTTGACTCAGAAGCTGGAGGACAAGAGCCGTGAGGTGGACAAGCTTCGGGTGGGTTTTCCTCAAAGCGTGTAACCATTTGGAACCTTTTTCTCTGCTGCAGTTTGTTGATAGTTTCTTGGTTGAGGAATCTTCCAGTTACATTAGTACAGCTGGCCCACAGGAACAATAATCTGCATTCTTATGGTCTGGCTTTAAATTTTAAAAAGGAGAAAAAGAAATGAAACAGTTTTAAATGTTTTTGTATAGAGGTTCAAGTTAGTCAATGCCTGTACAAACTATTCAGTCTCATTTTTGCTATTGCTATTCCTGACATCATCTCAAAAATATCTCAGCTGAAAGCTTGAGATGTATTATATATTCATGTGTACACTGCTCTTGTGCTGGTCATGAAGCACTATGCTCATCACCAAAAATACACTTTTTTCATTCTGCTGTTCTCTCCTCAGGAAGGTGCTGGTGGCTCTGCATCCTCAGAAGTTGGCAAACTGCAGAACCAGATTCGTGAGGCCAGGCGCGTCATCGAGCAGCTGGAGTCTGACCATGAGATGGCCATTGCTGAGGTCAAGAAGACCATGTTTGAAGAGATGGAAGCCAAGGATGAAGAACTCCGCCACATTCGGGAACAGCTCCAGACTACCAGCCAGCAGCTGCAGGAACTCAAGGACAAGTCAGAGAAGCTGGAGAAGTCAGGTGGGACATTTCTGATAGTTTCATGTAGAGGCTTTGATGCTCAGGTGGTAGAGATTACCAGCAAAATGATCTAATGAATATGTAATGCCATACTCCATCCCTTGCTGCCATTTGCATACGGCTTATAACCCCCAGCTGAGTCCCAGCTACTCCATCTACATTTTCGTTCTGACTCATTGCTCCAACTTTAGTGATCACATGACAATCTAGGGTCACATATTTGCATATTGATGACACATTGGATGATAGACACTGAGCATTTTGAAATGGATCAGTTGGGCCAATGAAAAGAGGGGGAAATACAAAGCAAATGTAGCCCTGGGTGTTAATGAAATGTTGAAAAGTGGAAGACCAGTAAGACCCCCTTGTCTCCCATACAGAGATTAGTGCAGGAGAGACATGCTGTAAACAAGCACAATCCCTTGAAAAGTCTTCAGTCATTAGACTGCTTTTCACAGTCCCACATTCAAGCCTGAGAAGCTATGGTGACCATTCCTTCAGTGCGGACTTGATTGTATCTTCTGATGAAGTGAGGCAATGTTGGCTAATGAAGAGGCAGTGCCCTACATTGGGCGTTATTGATAATGACTATATATGGCTTTGCATCTTCATTGAGTTTAGGCATCATGCATGATGATGATGGCCACTTTTCTCCACCTTTCATTTTTACCAAGGCACTTTCAGATAACGGAACATCTTGTGGGGGTCAGAATGAACCCAGCCCGTCTCCCTATGCAATTCGTAAGAGGCGAATAAATAGAGACATCCTGACTTCAGTTGTGCTTACTTGGGATTATTCTAGTAATTTTGATGTTTACTTGCCTTACATAGCCTCTTCTTCACTTCTTCTTCTTGTCGATCGCTAGATGATTGCGCCAGTCGCCCGCACAAATGCAGCTGTTCTCCACAGCTCCTCCAGGTTGCCATAGAGTTTGTTCCTCACTGGTGTTGGGTCTGGCCATGTGGCTCTTCTGAAGGCATCATGGTGGGGACAGTCTTGGAGAAGGTGTTCACCGGTCATCGAGGCAGTATCGCAAGAACATCTGTCTGTCTGACCGACTCTGAACTTGTGGAACATATGTGCTGGCAATTTGTTGTGTCCTGTTCGGAGTCTGAACAGAATGACTTGGTCAGCTCTGTTCAGAAAGTAGTAGCTGTCATTCTGGTTGTAGTTCGGATGTTGCTGGCGCCACTTTTTCTAAGACAGAGCCTTGATGATGGTCTTCTCTTCTGCATAAGAGACCTGTCTGTCTTCCTGGTCCAGCTGACCACCTTCCCTGGCCAGTCTGTCAGCCGTCTCATTTCCATGCACTCCACAGTGTGCAGGAATCCATTGGAGTGTCAGTGTCACCTGTGCGGCCAGCTCAGACAGAGTGGCTGCAAGTTCATTCAGTTCCTTCTTGCGAGGGTCCTGGAGTGCGCTCAGCACAGACAAAGCATCAGTGAAGATGACCACGTGCTGGTGTGTCGCATCTCGGTGATCCAGTAAGTGGGCCGATGCCGTTCTCAGGGCCTCTGCCTCTGCTCTGAAGTTGGTGGAGTATCTGCCCGTTGCTATGGGGATGTGGGTCTCGTACCCGGTGTACCTGATATACACGCCTCCTCCTCCATCCCTCGTTGCTTCTGCGGCAGACCCATCCGTATAGGCGTGTGTCCACTGTTTTTCAGGTAGGTAGATTGGATGAGCTCTAAGGTCAATGACTTCCTCTCGTGGTCTGACTGTGTGCCTTTCTTCCCAATGCCTGGAATGTCATCTCTGATGGTTGGGAATTTCAGTCTTTCCCATGAGGGGACAGATGTTGTTGTTGGTATTGGTGTTGGCATGTGGTCCAACAGCTCTGGGTCTCTCCTCTCAAGTATCCTGCTCTGGTTGATAAAGCTGGACCTTTTGAGCCTCCCTTTTGTTGGCATGCTCATTCTTTCATGCATGGGATGATTTTGGAGGCGTTTGAACTTTGCTGCTTGTGTCAGCACCTTGATGTTCTTTCTGTCATCAAGGGGTTGCAGACCTGTGGCAGTCTCTAGAGCAGTAATGGGGGTACTGCGCATGGCTCCTGTCATCATTCTCATGGCCTGGTTCTGCAGTCTGGCCAGCCTGTTGCTGTTTGACTTGGCAGCAGTTGCTGTAGCTGCCATACCGTACTCCAGAACGGGACGGACCCTGCCCACATACAGCTTCTTCAGTACGGTCTGGTCTGCACCCCAGTCCATGCCTGACAGTTTCTTCATTAGGGCCATCCTGATTTCCCTCTGGCCTCATTCTTGTGCAGCTGGTTTCTCCATGTCAGTCTGCGGTCTAGGGTGACCCCAAGGTATGTGGGGGAGTCGTCAGCCTCAAGCTCATGGGAGTTGACCTTCAGCTTCACCTTTTGGTTTTGTGTGGAGAGGGTGAAGATGGTGTATGTGGTCTTTCTCTCATTGATCTTCACAAGCCATGACTTGGTCCATGCCTCTATCTGTTGTAGAGCTAGCTGGAGTCTGTAGTTTGCCGTCGAGATGTATTCCTCACTGCACCACAGTGCAAGGTCATCGGCATAGATGGCACCTCGAACGTTTTTGGGCATACTGTGGATGATGTCCTTGATGAACACTAGGAATAGTGTCGGGGAGAGCACTCCTCCTTGTGGAACTCCTTCTTTGAGGATTTTCTTCTTGCTGGAGTGTTGTTTGATCTGGGCCCTGGCTTTTCTATTGTGTAGATATTGGGCGATCCACTTGTACATACGTCCAGCGACTCCACACTGACGTAGTTTGAGCTTGAGGCCATCTTTCCATACCTTATCAAAGGCTTTTTCCAGATCTATCCATACAGCAAGGGTGTGCTTCTTGTCCTGAAAGGCATCTTCAACTGCTTGGGCAATATATGTGATTTGGTCTTCTGTGGACCGGTTTTGTCTGAAGGCAGCTTGCTCTGGGCTGATGTGCTGTTTGTCTTCCAAGTGCCACATAAGCCTGGTGTTGATGAGGCGTTCCATCAGCTTCCCTGTGCAACTGGTGAGGCTGATAGGACGGTAACTTTCAGCCTTTGCCCGGTCTTTGCCCTTTTTGTGCACTGGTATCATGATGGCTTCCTTCCACACCTGTGGCACAGTCCCTGTTCTCCAGCTCTCATTGTAGAGCTGCAGTAGTTTCTTCTTTGATTTTGGGCCAAGATGAAGCAACATTTCATTTGTGATCTTGTCAGGGCCTGGTGCTTTTCTTTGCTTCAGGGCAGACAGTCCATCCTCAAGCTCCTGGAGATTGAACGGCGTGTTCATGGAGGGTTCCACTTGGGCCTCTTTGTTTATCTGTTGGGCTGCCCTCACCTCTGCTCTCCTCTCCAGGGGTACATGTAGGTGGCTTGTCTCAGCATACTGGTTGATGAAATGATTTGCTGCTTTCTTTCCAGTCAGTACTTCCTTGTCATGGGTGAGTGTTATTTGCGAGCTTTTACTGTTCTCGTCATTCATAGCTTGGGCCAGCTTCCATAGTTTGTTGCCATCTTTGTCCAAGTTCAGCTGCTCTGTTTTTTCATGCCAGCTTCTGCGAGCTTCCCGGTTGAAAACCTGTTTGTGTTTTGCAGCTGCTGCCTTCAGTTTAATGTTGTTCAGAGTTGTTGGATCTTCTTGAACTTCCATTCTTGCCTCTTCCACACTGTCTTCAAGCTGCTGGAGCTCCTCCGTCCAGTAAGGCCTATCATTCTTCCTGGCTCCCGTGGGGTGGATTCATTGGCAGCTTTCAGTATAGCCTGGTTCAGTGCTTTGATCTTTTTGTTGATGTTCTGCCTTTTGTGTCGGATTTCCCTAGTGTACATGTCCACCTTCTCAGCGAAACGCTCCCAGTTGGCCTTCTTGTAATTCCATCTTGGGAATGTTTTGGCTTCTTGTGGTTTGAAGTTCAGGTCCAAGCTGAGTTTCACGGGTCTATGGTCACTCCCCCCAAGCTGGCTGAGGACTGTCCTGGTTGCCTTCCTGGCAATATCATTGGTGGCAAAGGCCAGGTCAGGTGTTGTGTTTGTCAGCCATCGTCTCGAGAAGAATGTTGATTGGTCTTCAGGGGCATTCAGGAGCAGGAGATTGTTGTCGACTTGCCAATCTTCCACCTCTTCTCCTCTTCTATCTGCCTCGTCATATCCCCATGCTTCCGAATGACTGTTGAAATCACCAGTGATAAGGCACTGGCTTTCTGGGAGTTCCATTTGGTCAAGTGAGAGCTCCCGGTCAGGTGGACAGTAGACGTTGAAAATCGTCATCTTTTCATTTTCCATCATGATGTTGACACCATGGATCTCTGCCTGGTTGTTGGTGTTGACACTGAACTATTGGGCTGGAATGGAGTTCTTGACTAGAATAGCCACCCCTCCTTTTGATCTTCCTTCTCTGTCCTGTCTGAAAACCTGGTAACCCCGCATACTGAAATGCTGTGTCGCTTTCAGATGGGTTTCCTGTATGCAGGCGACATCAATTTCTTCCTGGCGGAGTCTTTCTGCAAGAGCAATCTTTTTATTTGAGGCTCCTTCTGCATTCCACTGCATGATGTTGACGTTTCTCTCTATTGACGTCTTCTCTCGACCAGTAGCATTTTCCCTCACTCCTCTTCTCCTGGTCGGCCAAGAAGAGGCAAGGTGACCTCCGGTAGCTGAGGGTGGGCCCATTCGAGGCTGTAGGCCCGGCACTCTTCCTCCCTGGCGGAACCCCAGAGGACGAGCACCACATCGTGAAGTTGACTGCGTGCAATTCATCATGATGCGTATTGCGTGATGCAGAGGTTTGGCAGCACCACAGGGGTCCTACATCTCCGTCTTCATCCATAGAATGTGTATCGGGGGTCCCTCCCCTAGACTGGCTGCCTGCCATGGCTAATGTCGTATTATCAGGAACAAGGGAAGTAACTGCTACTGCATCATTACGAAGCTTGCGCATGCGTACAAATAAATAGTTCCTCAACAGCTATCTGAGAAGTACAGTTGACTGTTCAACGTTCCATAAGTTTTCCCCTTATCACGCTCTTCCACTCGAGCCACACTAACAACAAACCACAAAACATGGTGTCAGAGATCCTTTGAACAAAAAGGGGAACCAGGATTCAGCTGAACGAACACATGAAAGCTAAGTAACTTGATTGAAAAATTTCAGTGCGTCACAATGTTCAAACCGCCACAGCCATTCGCATTTCATGAGCCTTCTGCATGGCCAGCTTGGTTGGCGAGATTTGATCGTTTCAGGCTTGCATCAAAGCTGAGTAAAGAGAGTGGTGAGATTCAAGTTAGTAGTTTGCTGTACTCTATGGGTCCGGATGCTGATAAGATTTTCGCACAGTTTGAGTTGTCCGACGATGATCAAAATGACTACGACAAAGTGAAGAAGAAATTTGATGAACATTTCATACCAAAGAGGAACGTGATTCACATCAGAGCAACATTTCACAGCAGGAACCAGAAAGAAGGTGAATCAATTGAACAATACGTCAATGCTTTGTATGAACTAGCAGAGCATGCTGCTTTCACAGAGAAGAAGGACACTATAAGAGATAGACTAGTCCTGGGGCTGAGAGACAAAGATCTTTCTGGACAGCTACAGCTAGAGAGCGAGCTGACTTTAGAGAAAGCAATCATGAAGTCGAGACAACATGAACAAGTGATGGCTGAACTAGAGGAACAGAGAGGTGCAACATCAGTTGATGGAGTCCGCTTCCGACTCGGGTGGAACCGAGGAGGGAAGGGATCCTCACATCAGAATGCACACGCGCATAATTCAGAGAAATTTGCGTGCAAGAAATGTGGAACTATCCATGAGAAGAGGAAGTGTCCAGCATACCAGAAGGAATGTCACAAATGTGGAAAATTGTCACATTTTGCAAAAATGTGCAAGTCTAAGGTCAAGACAAAGAAAACGGATGAAGTTACTTCAGAGCCAGAGCCAGAAAGAGAGCTTGAAACAGAGCCAGTAGCAGTCAGAAGAGCCTGAGAGAGAGCCAGAGCCTGAGAAAGAATACTTCATAGGAAGCGTCGAGTCCAATGAACCACCATGAAGGGTGAATTTGAAGTTGGAAGAAACCACTATCAACTGGAAGATTGATACTGGGGCCGACGTCAATCTGATTAGCAGATCTACATGGGCAAAGCTAGGACAGCCGAAGCTGCTTCCAGCAAATCGTGTCAACCTGATGAGTCCAGGGGGCAAAGTGAAAACACTAGGTCACTTCACTACCAAATTTCTGAAGAACTTCAAGAAGATTGAAGCTACAATGTTCGTCATTGATAATGACTCTGACAGTCTTCTGAGCCGCAGTACAGCTGCAGCGCTGAATCTTGTACGGAGAGTGAACTCAGTCACTTTCGCAGCCATGAAGTGTGAGCCTGTGAAGATGAAGCTCAAGGAAGGTACACAGCCGTACAGCATATCCACACCAAGAAGAGTGCCAATTCCACTGCAAGAAAAGGTAAAGAAAGAGTTGGAGAGGATGAAAGAAGACGGAATAATAGAAGAAATCACAGAGCCAACTGAGTGGGTGTCACCCATGGTTCCAGTACAGAAGCCTAACAGTGACGTCCGGATCTGCGTGGATCTGAAGAAATTGAACCAAGCACAGGCCTGCCTACCCGTACGGAAATTCCGTATTTTGTCCGGAAATTTAAAAAAATCGGCGAGCGTTCCGGAAAATACGGGAGTTTATTTTGCGTTCCGGAAATATCAAAATAAAAACTATAATAAAATAATTTCCAAAATCATTGGCCTGTGGCTGTGTGCGAATCGTTTTCCGAAGCAGTCTACCGATGATTGCCAAATGGGTTTGTTCTGTAATGCGCAGGCGCAGCGCGCGAAAATATTTCCGAAAATTGCCGAGTGACGTCATTTTCGTACAGTGCGCAAGCGCAACGCACGAAGTGTTTTTCCGGAGAGTGCCGGTATGTGCAGTGTTCATGTGCAACAATGGCGTCAAAACGAAAGCCAAGCGATTGTGTTTCTAAATTATCGAAGAAACAGCGGAGGTCGCAGGTCTACATTCCAGCGTACACGGAGAAGTGTCCATTTATAGTCCGCGGCATCACTGACTCCACTGTCAAATGTACGACTTGTGATAACCAGTTCAGCATCTCCAGTGGTGGCGCCAACGATATCGAAAGGCATGTTGAAGGCCCAAAGCATGTGAAGAAAAATGGGGAGAAGAAGGTCGCAGCAGGTCAAAAACCTATCAGTGAATATTTTACACCGCCTCCTTCGAAAGTGTCCCAAATCGACATCGACGAAATTCGAGCTGAGGCGATGATGGTAGACTTGACAGTAGAACTGAACCTCCCAATGGCGGCATTGGACAAACTGAGTGTAGGTGTAGGGGAAGACCTCCTCTTCCCACACCTCCCCATGGTTATGCTTGCCATATTGACAATCCCTCACTCATCAGCTCACTGTGAGCGCATTTTCTCAGTCGTGAGAAAGAACAAAACACACTTCAGAGGCAGCATGGGATCCGACACCTTGGAGGCCTTGGTGGTAGCCAAGTCCAGGCCTGGACAAGCCCTTGACAGAAACTACAGTGTCAAAGACCTGAAAGGCCTGAAAAGTGCCTACTACCAGTCTTTGTCACAGTAAACAAGCTGCAGAACTATTGGATATAGTGTACATAAAATCAGGTATGTTTTGTTTTATCTTTTGGTCCCTGGTTAATGATTAAAGCTGCTTTGTTTTCTTGCACTGTTGCACGGTTTAATACTGAAATCGGAACTGAAATACGGAAATTGGAACTTGGTAATACTGAAATCGAAAAAGGAGGGTAGGCAGCCCTGCAAGCAGTCCAGAGAGAGCGATATGTCATTCCTTCAATAGACGATATCATCCACAAGCTTCGAGGTTCCAGTGTGTTCTCCAAGCTTGACGCTCAGTCAGGATTCTGGCAGCTTCTGCTTCATGAAAGCACAGCCAAACTCACTTGCTTTCTTACTCCCTACGGCAGATTCTTCATGAAAAGACTCCCTTTTGGTATTTCTTCTGCACCAGAAGTGTTTCAACGGGTCATGACAGAGTCACTCCAAGGCATAGACGGAGTCATCTGCTACTTCGATGACATCGTTTGCCATACCAAGACGATGGAGGAGCATGACGCGCTGCTTGCAAAAGTCCACCAGAGGCTTGATGAAGTAGGCCTTCGCCTGAACAAGACCAAGTGTGAGTACAAGAAGAGGGAGATCACCTTTCTTGGTCACGTCATCAACGAACAGGGCGTTCGTCCAGATCCGTCCAAGATCAAAGCGATCAAGAGTCTGTCAGAACCAGAAGACATCGCCGAGCTTAGAAGATACTTGGGTATGGTCAACTATCTTGGCAGGTATCTACCACACCTGTCCACTGTTCTGAAACCGTTGAACGCACTGTTGACCAAAGACGCAGCGTGGACATGGGGTCCTGAGCAGTCAGAAGCCTTTTTGAAAGTGAAGGAGATGCTCACCACTGCGCCTACCTTAGCGTACTTCGACCCAAAGAAGCCGACGACAGTTTCAGCTGACGCGTCGAGCTATGGTCTGAGAGGAGTTCTTCTCCAGGAACATAAAGATGGATTGCGTCCAGTCGCATTCTGCTCCAGAACACTGACCAAAACAGAGACAAACTATGCACAGATAGAAAAGGAAATCCTCGCTTCAGTTTGGGCTTGTGAAAGGTTCGAGAGATACTTGGTAGGACTAGACAGCTTTACGCTTCAAACTGACCACAAACCGCTCATTCCGCTCATCAACACCAAAGACTTGTCAGAAACACCACTGAGATGCCAAAGGATGCTGATGAGGCTGATGAGGTTCAAGCCAAAAGCAGTGTACATTCAAGGGAAAGACATGACGATAGCAGACACCTTGTCGAGAAGTCCTTTGAAGCCAGAGAAAGAAGAAACAGCACTGCAAGAAGACGTAGAAGCTTACGTATACGAAGTCACAAGCGCTTGGCCAGTTTCAGATGCCAAGCTGAACCAGATGCGTGAGGAGACCCAGAAGGACGTCAACCTCAAAACAGCGCTAGACTACACCATCAAGGGATGGCCAGTCTACAAAGAAGATGTCAAAATGGCAGCCAAAGACCTCTTTGCCGTTCGTGGAGACCTCAGTACTCATGAAGGACTGTTGATCTATGGCGATCAAATCGTCGTACCAGTTTCCATGCGAGCAGAAGTCTTAGAGAGAATCCATGATGGTCACATGGGTATCACCAAGTGCCGTGAAAGAGCAAAAACCTCAGTGTGGTGGCCACACATAAGCCATGACATCAAAAACAGAGTTGCAGGGTGCAAACACTGTCTAGAGAAGAAACCTTTGCAAGCGAGTGAGCCATTGCTTCCGTCAACGATGCCAGAACGACCCTTTCAGAGGATCGCTGTTGACATTTGCGAGATCAGGGGACAGAACTACCTCGTCTCAGTAGACTACTACAGTCGCTACATTGACATAGCTCAGCTCAGCAAGCATTCAGCGTGGCTGAGACTAGTGAATATAGTCTCAGCAACAGGTTGGTCACGTGATAGCCTTAAATCTTCCATAACATGCATACCACCGTTCTGAACACAGAGTCTCGGCCACGCTGAATGCCATATCACATCGTGAGTGTATTCCTCCGCTTGTTGTGATACACTCGATAATGGCAGCCATGTTTTCGTCAATTCATTTTCTAAACATCGATTTCCCATGAATGTAAAACTTGTATGCGGTAAAATTCGAATCACAAGAGTGTAATATTGTGAACTCTACTAATTATAAGGACTTTGAATACAACAGCAATATTTATACTTCATTGAGCGAGTAAGGCAACCAATCCCGTCTGCATAATCTTCGATACACACAGAAACACACTGAGTGCTTTTGCTGATGAGGAATCATTAATTTAATGTATGCTTAGAAGGATAAAACTTAGAAAAACTGCTTCTGAGCTATCCGATAATATCGAACTTCGGAATCGGACGGATTCCTACAGAAGAAACTTCCATTCGATTACTGACTCCATCAGTCGACACCGAATGATCGAAGTGTGGAGCTCGTCAAACAGTGTGAAGGCAGTTAGACCACAGGTTCCGGCCAGAAAGCATTTACTTGCCAGATTATAACCATAGATTCACGAAACCAGCCCAGACCCATAGGAATCCTTTTCGCTGCGTTTATAGTAGGTCCAAAGATCGCGTGTATTACCAAAGACTATTCATAACTGTAGCCTATAATCTTTGGTATTACTATACACAATCGCACGTGCTCAAGGCAGTTTGCAACCTTATAGACACGTTCGCGCTAAAAGTAGTTCTCAAATGATTTCCTGAAAATCTCATAGATTAGTTTTATTAGAACACCAAATTTGTGTTTATCTATCGGGATAAATAATTGGAGTGAAATAGAATTGCCTCTTTTTACTCTCAATGGTCTTCTGATCATGTTGAATTTTGATTGGTAGAATCATTGGAATGCGGAACCGAAGTCACGTGACCAACCTGTGTCAGAGATACTACATCTCTGTGTTCAGAATGCTCAGCAAGGTGACCTCCACAGCAGTCATCAACAAGATGAAGATTATCTTCTCACAGCATGGGATTGCAGAGACAGTAGTTTCCGACAATGGAAGACAGTTTTCTTCAGCCGAGTTCAAGAAATTTGCTAAAGAATGGAACTTTTGCCATGTCACCAGTTCTCCTCACTATCCACAGTCCAACGGTGAGGCGGAACGTGCCGTGAAGGCAGCAAAGGAGATCCTGAAACAGAAAGACTATCTCCTTGCATTGCTGACTTACCGAGCTACTCCACTCCCAACCCTTGGAGTAAGCCCGGCAGAGCTAGCGTTTGGAAGGAGGCTACGCACAACCCTACCCGTCCTTCCCCAGTCCCTTTTTCCATGTAAAGTGGAACATGACACAGTACGCCAGGGTGATGCGAAGTCAAAGCAGTCACAAAAGCAGTACTTTGACAAAGGAGCACGGAGCTTGCCAGAGCTTCAACCCGGTGACCTTGTCCTCATGAAGGAGGAGGGAGAGAAAGGCTGGAAGAAGCCAGGCGAAGTCCTTGAAAAGTGTGCTCCAAGATCCTACCTCGTTCAGACTCCTGAGGGTAGGCTGAGGCGTAACTGCAAGCACATCAGGTTACGTACGTCCGAGCTGATCACTGTAGACAACCCGAAGATGTCGACGCAGATCACCGTAGACAACCCGAAGATGTCGACGCAGTTGAACGAAGACGACCCGAAGATGTCCGTCCAACCTACAAGCAGTCACACGTCGCAGCCTGGGCAACCACAAGCACAGCCGGTGCAACCGCTGCATCAGACGCCATCAACACCGCCATACATCACCAAGTCCGGTAGACAGATTCACAAACCAGCCCGGTACCAGTGAAGTAACATTTCTTAGTGATAGTCAGTACCGAACTTGATTCTAAGCGATGCTACACAGGAAGCTGTTGCGTGAAGTTGATTGTCTAAGTGACGTTTTCCAGTATACCTTGTGTTGGTTGAAGTTATGAACTTCGATTGTTCAAATTATAGTAGTTCATAGTTAGATTCTAAGTCAGAATTATCAGAGACGCTTTGCAGGAAGTCAAAAGCTAAAAGTTAGAGTTTACTTATTAGAAGTTGATCCGTTTGAGCTGAAGAGCTAACAGATACTGTGTGTTAATCCGTTTGAAGTGAAAACAGATAGTTTGTGCTGAAACTTGAAACTCATAAGACGAGCTGCTGGAATATTGAGTTAATTGACAGTTAAAGTTGAAAGATTTAATTGTTGTGTCTTTCCCTAAAAAAGGGAGATGTCGTATTATCAGGAACAAGGGAAGTAACTGCTACTGCATCGTTACGAAGCTTGCGCATGCGTACGAATAAATAGTTCCTCAACAGCCATCTGAGAAGTACAGTTGACTGTTCAACGTTCCATAAGTTTTCCCCTTATCACGCTCTTCCACTCGAGCCACACTAACAACAAACCACAAAACAGCTAATGAGTCCAGTCTGCCCATGGTTTTTCGGTCTGAGTGATCCTTCTCATACCCCTTATACTCGAGGAGAGTTGGCTGATATTTGTCTGACCTCTACCCTTTGACCCGTCCAATATGCGGAACCCTACCAAAAGAGGTGGAAGTTTGACACTCCCCCTGGCCTGGCTCTCCGGGTCATGGAGGTACTCAAGCCACCACACCTCGTCAAGGAATCAGCCATGTGGTGGACATAGCCTACAAAGGCTGAGAGGCCATAAAACTCCATCAATTCTGTGTCTCTGAAGTCACCCATGCTCAGCCTTTTTCAAAGCTGGCCTCAAAACTCACCTTTTTGTGGTTGCGGTGTTTTGCCTTGAACATGTTCACATGGTGTGATAAAAAGGCAGTAAGCATTGATAACATACATACATGTCATGTATATATGCATCCTAACACCTGGAATTGCTGAGCTGAGGACTTTCAGACTAGGATTTTTGCTTTCAAAAAATAAGCAGAATGAAGAAGAGACCTGATGGTGACTGGGAGCTCTTGAGTTTTGTCCACAGTTACTGCTGATGAGACAGATGTCCAGGCACACATTCAAGATAGATGCCATGGAAGGAAACGAGAGCTAGACACATGCAAATCAGTTGCTGGCATCCAAGTGGCAAAACGTGATCGCGCAGTTGTGAATGACTGATTTTGGATCATGTAACATCATGTTTCCAACTTGACTGTGTGCCAGGATTGGGCTGTTGAACCACTTCAGAAAGTGCCAGTGAAAGAAGCTAATTTGTTGGCTCTCAAGACTGACAGAAAGCCTGCTGCTGCTCCTGCTGCTACATTTGTCTTGGTGTTCTCTACAGAGCACTTAGGTTCTGGCATTTTCTTTTTGCTCAGGTGTGGAGCAGCTCAAGAAGTCGAGGGAGATCATTGGGCGGCTGAAGGAGGAGAAGCGGCAGCTGCAGGAAGAGATGGAGGAGCGGGTGCAGCAGGCAGTGGAGACTCTGGAGGCGGAGAAGGAAAGTCTGGTGTTGGAACTGTCTCGAGACAAGGCCGCCGCCCTCACCCTCCTGCAGGTATGTGCATACATGGAGGTCTGTGGTCCTGTGCTGTATGCACTGTAGTATGTGCTTTGAAACAGTACACAGTGCAACATAATTCAACATCATATTCTGTATTAAAGTGCACTAGAAAACTTGAGTTGTTAATGGGTGTCGGCAAGCCCTGTATACTAGAAAGATAATCACTTTGATGAAGCTTAAATGATACGATGCAGTTCCTAATACAAAGCAGAGACCCTGTGGATGACAAAATATTTCTGTGAACTCAGATGGGGACCTAATAGCTGTAATGCAATATTCTGCAGTACAATGTGTGCACGACATGCTACGCCATGTGGTACAGTGCTGTGCACTGCAACACAAATCGTCCCATGACATCACATTACATCATGACACAACAGCATTCATTCATTCGTTCGTTCCTTCATTTGTTCATTCACCAGCTCATTTGTTCATTGTGTCTGCAGCAGGAGATGGAGAAGCAGATAGCAGAGCAGGTGCATGACTGAAGACTGCATAGTCCATGACGTCATCAAGGTGATGGTCAACCGAGGAAGAGAAAATGTGATCCTGTATTAGAAAACCAGGCGTAAGTGTCTAAATTGGCTAAATTAGATTTTTCAGCCTGAAAATGATTTGGTCTTTAATATGAGTTCCAGAAGTAACACTTTTGTGTAGAGTAGGTGTCTGTCCTGAAGGACCATGGATTTGTGCTGCTGGATGCCAGTCCTGCACATTGACAGCACATTGACAATGAAGGAATGGCAGTCCAAACCACAGCATTCACATCAGAAGCTCAACACATGTCTGTCTGCCCTAACCTGGGCCTTCCTCCTCTTGGGGGCCTTGAGTTCTGCCGCAAACCGACATCTCCCGGTGGCTTTTGCTGCTTGGGGCCGCACATGTCCAAGCTACTGGAGTAGGCCCCGAAAGCTCCACAGACATGGGTTCCAGCTGAGGAGGGGGGTATCGTGCTGCGGCGGCTGCCGTATGTGTGTTTTGGAGGTGCAGCAGAGACAACCTCAAGCACTGTAGAATGTAGTATTAAGGCTAGCTAGAAATATTCACACTAGTTTGCTGTTATGTCTTTTTCAACACAGACAGTTGTTAGAGACTTATTTAGGTTGAAGCAGGCCAGGATGCTAATGCAGTGTTCTTCCTGTGTGTGTGTTCAGGAGCAGGAACTGCTGCAACAGCTGCAGGAGAAGGAGGAGGAGATGGTTGGCACTGGAGGAGAGGGAACTGCAGAAAATGGCTGCTGGGTCGGGTCTGGACTCGGAGAAAGACCAACTCCTGGTACTGATTGACAAACTGAAGTTGGTGAGTGGTTTAATTCATTTTATTTTATTTGATTGAAATATTTTTTACTCTGATTAACATGAGTCACTGTTTGCCTAATCTTAAGTCCCTTATTGAGGAAGCGTATCAGACGGCCGCAGATCATCGCAGGAGAGAAGACGCAGCGGATACCCCTTCAGAGGGGCGGACCCTGCGCAGGGGAACAGGAGAGTCAGTGGAGACTGACCCCACTTCTTCTATTCATGCTACAGATTCTTTGTCAGCAGTGGGATCTCCTGGTTCCCTGAGGGCAGCCCAGCTGCAGGGCTTGAGAGCTGCTACCCAACGGAGCGGAGAGTCGGGTTCAGTGCTGAAAGATTCACCTGGATCAGGGATGTTTCAGGACAGTCCCCTGATCTACACCGACCCGCTCACGAGCTGCGTGCCATTGCGGCATATAAGGCGAGAAGTCGCAGCGGATACCCCTTCAGAGGGGCGGACCCTGCGCAGGGGAACAGGAGAGTCAGTGGAGACTGACCCCAATTCTTCTATTCATGCTACCTGTTGTCGTCACCAGCAGTGGGATCTCTTGGTTCCCTGGGGGCAGCCCAGCTGCAGGGCTTGAGAGCTGCTACCCAACGGAGTGGAGAGTCGGGTTCAGTGCTGAAAGATTCACCTGTCTCAGGGATCAAAGATGTTTCAGGACAGTCCCCTGATCTACACCGACCCGCTCACGAGCTGCGTGCCATTGCGGCATCTTTGACTCTTTACAGAGGCGCAGCTTTGGCGGACGTCACCAAGTCAGTTGGTTGATCGTCAGCCAGCACTTTCGGACGCCTAATCTGAGACACATGGCTGGCGACCATGGCATCCGAGTGCACCATCTCCTGCGCCTGCCAGCGCAGTCTCATAGGCGGCGCAGTTTGTCTCACTGACCAGCATCTTCTTTGCTCCCTTTGCTGTCCTTCAACTTGTGCAGTGGTATAGTACAAGTCCTTACTCACCTCCTTCTCTTGCATAACAGCTATACTTATTCTTAGGGCGCTGGTCAGTGGAGCGAGTTTTCTTACCTCCAGGGTTCGTACAGGTTTTTAGATACAAAATTCCATGACTTTTCCATGACTTTCCATGGCCTTCAACAACATTTTCCATGACCTAGCGTACTGTGATACATGACAATTTTAAAGAGAAAAGTGTATGGCGCACGACCAAACTCACGCACAATACACCCGTTGTTAAAAAAATATAATTCTATTTATTATTTTTACAGCAGATTGATTCAAAAACTGACAAATGCAGAAAATTTTCAAGCAAGTACTCCTTAAAATGATGATACTTTTGTCCCAAATTGTCTGGTGCTTCAACGATTAACGCACGCTGAATGTGGTAATCGAGCACGCGTCTACACAACGCCATTGCGGTCCGATGTACACACAAACAGGTGGAAAATTTCCGCCTGTTTTCTCCTTTCAAGCGCACAATCCGGGCGCTAGACAAAAAGTAGATTCATCGTACATTAACATCGAATATAGCGTTGGAAGGGGGAAATCTTGTAGAATCCGAGGGTGTCTGTACGAAATTGATCGGAAAAGCGGGAGTGAGCAAATTTTAACAAAATGTCCGATGACGTTCGAACTTTCATCCATAACTCGTCTTTCGATTTTTACCGGAAGTTCAAACATACACCGAACGAAAGAGCAATCTTTCCTCTAATGAGTAGTAAAGTTTCAACTTGATCAAATGAGAAACATCGACGGACGAGTGTTTAGAAGAGACCAACCCAAGTCGCGAAATGCAAACTCCGTAGAGCCACCGCGAGTCGGTAGTGGCGGAGGGTGTTTTTTTACGTAATCGGCTTGTATGTTCTCAGCGGAAATAAGACGGATTAACACAAAACTACACGACACATGTTCTTGAAACCTTCTGCTTCATAAACAACTTTCATTCTTGTTTTTATTCACAATATTTTGTGGATTGTCCACAATTAGCCATGAAAGTGAAGTGGTATTGCCGAGTGCATTTTCAGGCTAGTACTGTAGTAGCGCAAAGATTTGATACAAATTACCACGGAATCCTACCACTAGTTTAAAAAAATTTGACAACTCAGAAAGACTTTCATCTTTCACGTTACATTGGTATTTTGTGTTATTGATATGTGCGAATCCTAGAAAAAGTGGATTCTATGAAACCGACGGCCACTTCCGGTCTGATGAAATTTCTTCGAACATCGCGTGCGGCACGTCTATTTAGCACTCGCTGAAGGTCCCGAGTTCTACAATACTTTTTCCAATATGTGCAAAATATTGCAATAAATATCTTCCTAAATGATTGTTCTAGCATAAACTGAAACAAAAACCCCAATAAACTAACCGATTTCAGCTGATTTGTCCGTCAAAATCGCATCTGCGCCGTCACGCTCTTACTCGCCATTGTGTGATTTTGACGGTCATGCTATTTACCGAAATGGCGCTAATGTCTTCGAAATGGCTTAGAAATGAGCATATATATCGTTATCCCCTTCTTGAATATGATATATTTAAGCTATTCTAATTAAACCAGAACTATATTTGACCAAATAACGTTAGAAACTGAGCAACATTTTGAAACAGACATGCGGTCGCCATTTCGATCCAGCGCCAAATGGTAAATAGCAAAATCGGACATGGATATCCAGCTGTTTCTTCTGAAGTTCAGCATTCAGGGACTCATCAAAGAGCAGCACCAGAGAATCAGAAGACCTGGCCTTTGCCTTGAGTATTTCTAAGAAATGTGGCCCCAGACCAAAAGTTGTCAAGTACCGGGCATTGCTTTCACTCAAGGCAAACTTGGAGGCGATGACACTGTCGGGAAACATGCGACGGAACAGCTCGTTCATTCCTTTGGTACTGGAGAATGAGAAGTGGGAGATGACCATTTTCAAAGTCCACAAAATTTCTGCTTTCAGTGTGTCCTCTGTTGTCAAGAAAGTGTCAATCCCAGTAGATCTACTGCCACTGCCAGGTCTAGTTTCGACCGGCGTAGCAGCGCCAGCTGGAACCACCACCTTTGAAGCACTCTCTGTCTCAGCATTTTTTGCAGTTTGAACAAAATCTGATATTCGTGTTTGACGTTTGCTCTTTTCTTCTTGGTGTTTTTTAGCACGCGCCTGGTGCGCGACACCTTTCATTCGTGTGGCTTTTCAACGCTGCCGCTCTCATGTTGGATACATCAAAGTCTTTTTCACAAAATCGGCACTTTGCCATCCCATCCACTCTCGCTCGCATGACCCACTCACGGTATTCAGGGTCTCCTGTCCAAGAGTCTTGAAAGCGACACTTTCCAGGCATGATGATAATCTGATTCTCAAAGAAACACTGCACCACAAACAAAACAATCTCTTTTCACTCTGTCCTCGTTTGAACCAACTGACGGGACCGGCGTGGAAATGAAACGAGGTCACCTAGCCAAAGAACCAATCAGGAAGCAGAAGGCACACGAGCCTTCAGAATTAACCAATGGGATGCAAGGGCACGTTTTCCTGACGTGCTCAGCGTTTAAAATTAGATTGAGAGTATCGCGCGAAGCACAGCCTAGAAAACGTCTTTTTTTCTTTCTTTTTTTTCTTTCTTAAATTCCATGACTTTCCATGACCTAAGTTGAAATTCCATGACTTTCCAGGCCTGGAAAATGAAAAATCAAATTCCATGACTTTCCAGGTTTTCCATGACCTGTACGAACCCTGTACCTCCTTACCCGCCTCCTATTCGGAATTCGGCAAACAGTGACTCATGTTAATCAGAGTAAAAGGTAATTTTTATCCTAAAATTAGTTTTAGGAGGATTAACATGAGTCACTGTGGGAGACCCTCCCAACCTGCTCCGCAAGGAGGAGCTCGCCAAGCACTTGAAGTGAACTGAGGTATTGCCCCGAGCGCACGGGCTTATAAGGGGTAAGGGGAGAGCACTGCGCCGGCTTTGTGCTTATCGGGGGCGGGGGCCACGTCAGCGTGAGGCCTACCCAGATTAGCTCCCTTTGCTGTTAAGATTAGGCAAACAGTGACTCATGTTCATCCTCCTAAAACTAATGTTAGGATAAAAATTAC
>JAWQFJ010002589.1:0-12500 GCA_034096865.1 Theodoxus fluviatilis
CAAAGCCCATACGACTCACATGCTTGACCTTGACCTTTACATGACCTTGACCATCAGATGACCTTCAAGGTCAAGGTCAAACAACAAAACCTAGCAATGACATCATACACTAAGAAATGCTTTACACTGGTATCAAAAGATAGATACAGATACAGATACAGATACAGATACTTTATTCGCCTTTTTAGGAATTTGTCTCGTCCAGTACATACATGTATAAGACACAAGTGTTATGACAAAAAATGTACATACGTAAAGTTGTTAAAAATATTAAGACTTTTTTAGAAATGGAAACAGTGAAAAATAGTGCGACTATTTACAAAGTAAAGAAAACAATCTTCATGGCTCTTTTCTTAGTCTGTTTTTCTCTCCACTGCTCAATCCCCTACCTTTCCCGACATCCCCCTACCCCTTCCCCACCCCGTCCTCCCTCCCTCCTCTGCACTGGTTGCTGTTCACTGATATTATAAGGTGTGAACTTTGCCCCTTTAGACGTTCAGTCTGGAAGTGTTTAAGAGTCTTATGGAGTCGGGGACAAATGATTTCCGAAACCTCTCCGTTCGGGTTCTTGCAATCCGGAATCTCTTCCCTGATGGCAGGATCTCATAGCAGTGATTCAGAGGGTGGTTTACATCTTTCCGGATGTCTTCGGCTTTCTTCATCGCTCTTTCTGCGTACAGATCTTCCAGTGGTGGCACAGAAGTCTTCATAACTTTCTCAGCTGTTCTCTGAATTCTTTTGAGTTTCTTCTTATCATCAGCTTGAGCACTACTTAGCCACGCGAGAAATCCAAAAGTCAAAACACTCTGGATGGTGGCGATATAAAAGGTTTTCAATATGTTTTCGTCGATATCGAACTGACGCAGCTGCCGAAGAAGGTGAAGACGCTGACTGCATTTTTTCACACAACTTGTGGTGTGGGATCTCCAGTTAAGGTCAGCAGATATCGTGATTCCAAGATATTTCAGGTCTTTCACTTTTTCTATTTCTGCATCTCCTATCAGAACTGGTCTGAGACTTTGGTCATCGGCCTGAAAGATTATGATCATTTCTTTGGTCTTCTTTGTGTTTAGAATGAGTTTGTTTTCGTCACACCAGCTGATGACACTTTCCACTTCTTCTCTATAGGCCGTTTCATCAGAACCTTTCACACGTCCGATAATGGCTGTGTCATCGGCAAATTTCAGGATTAGATTGTCATTTGATTTGGCAGTGCAGTCACTCGTATAGATGCTGTAGAGGGAAGGAGAGAGGACGCATCCTTGGGGCGCCCCCGTACTAACGGTGAGGGTGGGGGATCTAAAGTTCCCCGCTGTGACGTATTGAGGCCGATCTATAAAAAAATCAAGAATCCATTGGCGACTGAAAGAGGCTTGATTTGCCCTATATACCATATATAGGTCAGGTATCTAATCTAAAAAAATTCAGAGAAAATTGGGAAAATGTGAAAAATTGCTGTTTTTTTTACATTTACGGCCCCTGTGATCTTGACCTTGAAGCAAGGTCAAGTCACTATGTATGTTTTTGTACGCCTTGTTATCCTACACCATCACGCCAAATTGAGTGTTGATAGACTTAATAGTCTCTTAGAAAAATCCAACGTTAAAGTTTTTTACGGACGCCCAGATGCCCGGACGGACGAAACGGGTGAGTACATAGTCTCACTTTTGCTTTGCATGTGAGTCAAAAATTGCCTCGAATAATCATTGGGTTTATCCTTCCAGATTTACTGGAGGTCCTACAGACTTTATCTGTGTGTGTGTGTGTGTGTGTGTGTGTGTGTGTGTGCGCGCGCGCGCGTGTGTGTGTGTGTGTGTGTGTGTGTGTGTGTGTGTGTGTGTGTGTGTGTGTGTGTATGTGTGTGTGTGTGTGTGTCTGTCTCTCTGTCCCGACGTATCGGCTGATTTCTCAAAAACTACTGGACGGATTTCCTTGACATTTTGCACACTTACTGGAAGTTAGGTCCGATTGAATGTATCAAATTTGCAGAATCGAGGTTTGAAGAGAACGTGATTTTTTAAGGCCGTAAACTCGAAAACACCCCCCTAAAATGTCAATTGACGGAATGGCGAAATGCAAAATGTGTGACGTGATCATTTGACGTCGAATAACATGACGTAATTTTATCTGTATGTCTATCAGTCCCGACTTAACGGCTGATATCTCACAAACTACTGGACGGATTTCCTTGACATTTTGCACACTTACTGGAAGTTAGGTCCGATTGAATGTATCAAATTTTCAGAATCGAGGTTTGAAAACAAAGTGATTTATTTAGGTGGTAAACTCGAAAACACCCCCCCCCCCTAAAATGTCAGTTGACGGAATGGCAAAATGCGTGGCCATTTAATGGCAGTGAATCGATATTAAACTTGGCAGAAATAGACCTTGAGTATCCTAAAATGTACAAGACCACTCAAATTTCATGAACTATCATCCATTTTTCTACAATTTACAGTGCAAAATACGAACCAAGGCGGTTTACGGAAAAGAACGTTATAAATGCTTTACAAAACACTCAGTCATACCAGTTCTCCAATGGCACATTTGGTAGAGCGTTGAACTCTTGGTCATGCATGACCAGGTTCGATTCCGTGCTGAAACATTTTTTTCTTCTCTTTTTTCGAGAGGTTGTGGTTTCGAACCCGACCTGGTTTTTTGTGTTTGTGTGCGTGTGTGTGTTTCCCCCTATTTTCTCGAGAGGTTGTGGGTTCGAACCCGATCTTCTTTTTTAATGTCAAAACCTGGAAGTTCAGCGCCAGCGGTTTTTATTAGCAAAGGACATGGCACGAGACCTAATTTCTCCATGTGAGTCCAAGTCTTTTCATTTTCATCATAGATCAGTTGTATTTGTTGTGACAGTTCAGGATTTGTAGACATCGACTGTTGCATTTTGTCTTTGTTTTGTAGCATTTGCATCCTTTTGGCACTTTTTTGTTCCCGCACTCTGTGACCCCAGAATGACTGCTTCTGGCAGGCGTGAGAGTTTGTCGCAGTCAATGTCCCTATATCCAATTGCTTTTGTGGACATAGTTCACACTTCTTCCTCTCAAACGATCCTTTCAAAAGCACGTGCCTGGTTGCAATAATGTGAGAGTTGTTATCTCCTCTATCTAACACAACTCCTGTCGACCTCTATCAACGAGTGGAATAAAACTGCAACGTTGTCTCCTTCTTCTCTTTGCTTCTTTTCTCCATTCGCTCGGCCTGTTCAACTTGACAATTTCGACTGGCTAGTCGTTGGCAATAGATTTCCCGTTGTCAACAATCCAAAAGAGGGAGTGCTCTGTGGTCTTCAACCGCGGCCGTGGAAGGTTGTACACGCATGTCAGTTCAGTTCAGTTCAGTTCAGTTCAGGTCAGTCTCTTAACCCTGAGATGGGTTGTTGAGGCACCACTGATGACTTTCGGACAATCTTTCTCTATCGATCTCTATCCTCTGTGGCTCGCTGTGAGTCAGCAAAGGTCAAGCCTGTCCACTCTTTGATGTTGTCTTCCCACCTCTTTCTCTGCCTGCCTCTCCTTCTCCCACCTGGTACGGTACCTTGCAGGATGGTCTTGGCCAGCCCACTGCCTCTTGACACGTGACCGTACCACTTCAGCTTTCTGCTTTTCACGATTGAGAGCAGGTCTTCGTACTGTCCAAATGCTCTCCTGATCCTGTTGCCGACCTCCTCATTCGTGACATGGTCTTTATATGAGATGTTCAGAATCTTGTGGTAGCATCTCATTTCCAGGGCTTTTATCCGTCTCTGTAGTTCAGATGTAAGTGTCCAGTGGTGAGCTGCATAAGGGCTTACTATTTTAGTTCGTAACAACGTCGTTGTTCTGTACTTCGTTATTCACAACTTTGAGTTGTTCCCAACTACGATAGTAAGGTGTGCATGAGACATTACTTGGTCGTGACAATGAAGTCCTGACCCAGATAAAAAAGTGACCAACTATTTGCAAAATTAAATGGCCGACCTGTCTACGGTTCGCACAGGAAACTCTGTATTTTGGGATACTAGAAACCCATCCAAAGAATATGTAAGCCTTGAACAGCATTAATTTATCAAAGCTGTATATTGATTGCATCAATAGGTCGTGAAAGCACTTACATTTTACAAATGGAAATGTAGGTCGACGCATCTACACGCCGAGCATGTATTGACATTGTGTACAATGCTAGTGTTGTCTGGTGCTATGAAAACGATACATAAAAATTGCATCTGTGTTATGAAAACACTGCTCAGATTAAATTGCTTTCTTTTTGGTAACTGAGAAAATGTGTGTCGATGTATGCCAGGGTTTTACGAGTTTGGTGGGAAAAGTGCGAGCTGAGACTGGAGTGTGTGTGTGTGTGTGTGTGTGTGTGTGTGTGTGTGTGTGTGTGTGTGTGTGTGTGTCACTGTGTGTGTATATTTTTCCTCATCAAGACAGATTTTTGTTCCATCCCTTCCTTACTGAATTTCAATGGTTCTCACTTGGAAATCCTGCCATATTGTAAAACTTGATCTTCTGTTGGTTTGCCTCTTGCTGATCCGGCAGGTGGATCCACTCCCTCACATGATTGTTTATGGTATTTGTTACACGCTTGACTGTCCTAGACGCGGTTGTTTGGTCTACCCAGATGAGGTCACCAATGACAGCCATGTATGATCCGGTAGCATAATAACGCAGGGTCAGACATACCTGTGCAATTGAACAAACAAGTTATAACTGCTTAGAAGAAATTTAAACATAACATAGTATCTCTCAATACTGTGCATTAGAAATATCCATGTACACAGAACATAAACTTTATAAACAGTATTGTAACTGTGATACATGTAACATAACTTTTAAAAAGCTGGAAACCCCATTCTGATTCAGGCTAAAGAAGAAAGAAAAAAGATAAATAAATCACAAAAATAACTATTAAAAAAAGCCGGACGCCTAACTCAGACAAACCCCAATCAAACCTGTTAGATTTTCCCCACTTTGTTTGTGTTGAACTTTATGATTTCCATCAGTGTAGTGTACATTGTAGGTCGGGCCATTATGAGAAGGGCTGAGGCTGTTGTTAAACACCAAATCCACAATTTGAGCTTGGGACCTTCTTTTCCCCTAGAATACAGTATTTTCTTAATATTTTCCATTATACAACTATTTTGAAAATGAATCAAACAACAAACTGTGCTTTCAGATGCTATTGCAGGATTTATGAATGGTTTGCAAATTAAACGTTGCTGACAGTGTGAACTTGTTGATGAAGGATACCCACTGACTCGTAACAATAGTTTTCATTGTGTAAAAACACACCAAAAAATGTAGGTGCCAATACAAAAGTTTACCTGTAACAGCGGGGGAAGCACGTACTCGGTCTCATTTTTCATTTCAACCACCAAGTCGCAGATGGTCTGTGTCGGCAGCCTGAAGCGCCGGTGTATTTTCCGATCATTGTAGGTATCCATAGGATTTGTTGTATCCCTAAAAATACGATTCCGCCTGATCGCACGGCGATTTCTGATCATCCACAATGCGTGAGCAGTCATGTTTATTTTGCGTGTAGTAGGCTACTAAAGCCGTGTAGTGCTGATACAGAGCAGCACTAAATTTTGGGTTGTTTAGTGGCCAACTTCGGAGGTAACTACACGTAGTCAGCTTTTATGCAGACCTTACTTCGCAATTTAGTTGCAAACTTCCGATTTAGTTGACAACAACCGTTTAGTAAGTTCATATGCAGCCCACCACAGGACTCGCATGCATACAAGAATACGGAGATGGCCAGCGTGCGCATGAGCCTGATCTTCGACGCGAGAGTGATATTTCTGTCACGCCATATTGGCTTCAACTTTGCCAATGCTGTTGTTGTTTGTGCTATCCTGGACAGTATCTCTGGATTGGACCCTTCATCAGTCACAATAGATCCAAGGTATTTGAAGTTTGTATTTGAAGGACAGGAACATATTCCTCAGCTCAAAGATCAGACTGATGCGCGCCCTGGTCATGTCCATATTTTTGTATGCCTGTGAGTCATGGACACTAACAGCTGACTTGGAGAGAAGGATACAGGCCATGGAAATGAGATGCTTTCGACGACTCCTCGGCATCTCCTACAAAGACCGCATTACAAACGAGGAAGTCCGAAACAGAATCAGGCAAGCCACCGGGCCCATGAAGAACTACTGACCACTGTTAAAAAACGCAAACTAAAGTGGCATGGGCACGTCTCACGATCGACAGGGCTTGCCAAGACTGTGCTACAAGGCACAGTAAAAGGAGGGAGGAGGAGAGGCAGACAAAGGAAAAGATGGGAGTACAAGGTCTCAGAGTGGACAGGGATGAGGCTCAGCGAAGCCTTGAGACAGTCCGAGAGGCGAGAGGAATGGAGAGAGCTGGTTGCCAGATCATCTGTGGTGCCCCAACGGTCGTCCAGACTACGGGACAAGTGTAGTGAAGAAGTGAAGATTTAAAGTTGTTCACAGCTTCCAGTTTTTGGCCCTTCACTTTGATTTCCATTTTGAAGCCCCGAGGGTTGACACGCATGTCAGCTGTGTCAAAAACTGCCTCACCTGTGATGACATCAAAGAATGTTTCAGTTGGAAGAGTGATGTCAGCTGATCCACCTGCTGCCGGTTCAGTAATGCTGACAGAAGCATCCGATCCTGCAGGTTCACCGGAATATCTTCTGCAGTGAAGTCAGCTGATCCAATTGCTGCCACGTCATTTAAAAGAAAAGTAGCATCCGGTCCTGAAGGTTCACTTGGAAAATCGCCTGAAAGCAAAGTGGGTTACCGGTTCAGCTTGTGGCGATTCATTAGAACCCCCAATGGCACATAGATTGTCTTCCGTCTGTAAGCGATTTACCAGGTCAAAGGGTAGGGATGTAGAATTGACACCTACTTTGGGCTTAACCCCAAACATTGCCCAGTAGGGTGAACTTTTGATCGCCGCGTTGTGTGCCCTGTTTTTGACGAACTGAACAATCGCAGTCCGACCGACCAGCGTGTCGTTTGATTGTCAGTCATCCAAGCGATCTGCATATCTTTAATGACATCCCTTTGCTCTCTCGACCGAACCTTGGCTTTGTGGGTGGCGTGGCTTTCTGACTGTATTGAGTTTCCACATTTCCCATTCTGACTGACATTAAGGCAAAACGGGTTAAAAAAATGTTCACAACTTGTAGTCATTTCCGGGTATTGACTGATTTTTAGGGGGGTCATTTCCATTAATGACCGATCAAAACAGCCATTTCAGGAAATGACTGAGATTTTAGTCAATACCGAAAATGAATAATTTCCCGAATTGACTGTAACATATATACATATTAGCGACAGCCAGACAGCCAGAAAGACAGATAGATAGACAGACGGACGGACGGACGGGCGGGCGGGAGGACGTACGGACAGATGGACAGACGTACAGACAGACAGACGGATGTACAGACAGACGGACGCACAGACAGACAGACAGACGGACGTACAGACAAACGGACAGACAGACGGACGTACAGACTGACGTACAGACAGACGGACGTACGGACGTACAGACATATGGACGTACAGACAGACGGACGTACGGACAGACGGACGTACAGACGGACGTACAGACAGACGGACAGACGGACAGACGGACGGACGGACGGACGGAGAGACAGATGGACAGACAGACAGACAGACAGACAGACAGACAGACAGACAGACAGACGGGCAGGCAGGCAGGCAGGCAGACAGACAGGCGCACAGAACAGACAGACAGACAGACGCACAGAACAGACAGACGGACGGACGGACGGACGGACAGACGGACAGACGGATAGAGAGACAGAGAGACAGAGAGACAGACAGACAGACAGACAGAAAGACAGACAGACAGACAGACAGACAGACAGACAGACAGACAGACAGACAGACAGACAGACAGACAGACAGACAGACAGACAGACAGACAGACAGACAGACAGACAGACAGACAGACACACAGACACACAGACACACAGACATACAGACAGACAGGCAGACAGTGCATGGAGTTGATGCTGGAAACTGAATGTGTGGGTACATGTGTCTGTGGATGTGTTTGCTGTCCGGTGCCAGAGAAGGAATGGTCAAGCGGCCCAGTGACCAGTGGGCACACTGTAAAGTGGTCTGAGACCTGAACATGGGCGATGGGTCGCTACATGAAACCACTGGTTAATTGTTTTTAATCTTTCGTGCGTGTTCATCCTCCACAGAAAATGCAATTAATAAATACAGCGGGCACAGTTTTGGCTATCAATCGTATGCCAAAGATGGGCCAACGCGATTTCGATGGGCAGCCGATCTCAGGCCGATGGTGGATAAAAATTCATCCGCAGGTGCTGTCATTTTGCCAATCAGCTTATTGCAGGACAGCCTTTGTATGGATGATTAGCCTCTGGGTGCTGTATGGGAAATGTCGAAACATTATAATCCTTTTGAAGCAAGAAACAAAAAACGTCATGCATTCACACCAAACGAAGATAGAACTTTGCTCCACATGTCTGGTCACTCACTGGGAGTTGAAGCACACGGCATGGAGCATGCTGGTGACTGCACAAGCAAAGTGGTAATAGGGGTCAAAAGGTCCTTTTTCTTTTCCAATCATCACCACCAGCTCCTTCAGTACTTCCTCAGCATTCTTCTCCAGGTTTCTCCCAGCCATGTACTGCCTGCATATAAGCACAATTTCATAGAGAAATGTTCATCCAAATGTTGAGAAAGAAAGGGCTTTCTAAGACGATTTCTTTGTGGGGGGGTGGGGGTGGGGGGGTGGGGGGGGGGGAGGGGGGAGGGGGGAATATTACCACTGTGACAAATGTTCTAAACAATGAAATGGACATGGGCTGTCATATTGTCACATGATGTTTTAGGCTCCACTCAGGACCAGATAAGTCCAGTACAGCAACTTCCAATGCTGAGACATTAGACTAAGTTATTCATAAGTCAGTACGCATTATGATAACAAAGTTTCAGATTTCACTAATGAGTATTTTTGAGAATATGCACCTCACTACTCATAGCTTCTGGATAAAGAACAGAGAGAAAACTTCCAGTTCAAAAGTGTATTCCGACAATATTGTCAAGCAACATATGTGAAATGACCCCCTGCTAATTTAAGGCTTTACTTATTCATTGTAATCTTTTTCTCTTTTACTCCAGATGCCAAATCCAACCCCGCCATAATGTCCTTGCTCTTCAGCACTTGAGATATTTCAGCAAAGTTGTAAACTGGAGATCCCATGCATAACAGGTAATGTCGATGTTAATTGTTTGTTCAAATACACCAGCAGCCTGTTTTGATGAAATGAACAATAAACAAATATAACTGAATTCTAAAAGTTTCAAGACTTTACCAATCAAGAAACAGTTTGAAGTGAAAATATGTCAACATTGTACCTCAACAACGAGCAGGAACAGGCTTGAACAGTCAAGCACAAAATGACTGGTAATGAACATGCAGAGTTTTAGATTCTAGGAATCAGCAATAAATGACTGAAGACATGCAGATGTTCCATTAGTAAAATCAGCTTATGAATGTGAATACTGAACGTGTATAGTAATCATATTCTCTGGAAATCAATTCATAAAACTTTACTATAAAGTTAAAGAATCTGCAATCAACAGAATCCAAAAATACACATGATCTTGAAACTTTGATACAAAATGGTAAATGAAACAATCAAGATGAAAAAGATGATACTAATAGAAATGATCATGTATCAAATGTGACAGATACTTTAATATTTTTTACTTTATAGTTCACTGAAGAAGGGCGTGTGCCCGAAAGACTTTGATTTTGGTGTTTGTCGTGTGTTTGTTTCTTATTGATAGTTACTTTATAGTTCAGAGAGAATGTCTACAAAAAGAGAATGGAACTGACAAGCCTGATAACTCGACCTTTCAAAGGGACCTCAAAAGCCAAACACTGATGAAACAGTCAGTGGGACATGTTGATAGATCATAAATTGTTAATCATGTATTGAAACTGACTAATGAAGTGTTAGAAGTCAGATCAGTAAACCTGAGAGCCTTTGAAGCCAGACGACGATGCAGCTTCCATATCGGTCCATAGTCACCCAGAGCAATGTCCTTCCCTCCCTCTGTCAACGCAAGAACTGAAAACCACAACATCCAGTGATTCATTTGCCGATGGCTTTAAGGTAAATTCACAGTTTGGTTGATGATTCTGAAAGTACTGTTGCAGAAACTCGCCATGTGATTGACACCAGTCTATATTCAAATTCCTTCTTACAAAAATTCCTGAGTTTTTACGGATCTGCATGCATGAAACAATTGGAAGCATGCCACACTATTTTCCTCTGATGCTGCTACAAACACACACGTGATCTTTGTTTGTTACAGTGTAACACACGGCCATCCAGATAATGCCCCCTCATCAGCTGGAACCCCTGGCTGCTGGGCTTTAAGGGTCTGCTCCAGTAATTCTCTCTCTTTACTATCCATACTTGACATTGAACATCATATTGACCTTTTTGTTTGTGAAAATAACTCAGTCTTAAAAAATGAATGCACCATAAAAATTTAGTCACACAACTTTTCAAACACACTATCAAAATTGTTTTGTTTAAGCAACAGACTTACTGGAGAATGTGGAAGCTCTTCCAGCAAAATCGCTCCCTTTCTTTACCATGGCCTCCAGGGTGACTTCAATGTTGTTGAGCACAATGCATCGTATGGGGCCTGCAACACAGAGTACAGAACCTTCTTTGTACAACAAGAGTGCAACACTGTACAGGGCACACAGGTGTCTGTATTACAATGCTCAGTTCAATGCAACTGGAGAACTTTCTGCCTGGGTGAAAGAATCCACTTGACACCACAAGTATATAGACTCATCCTGCTTGTATTCTTATATCTTTCTTGTGTTGACATGATGCCAAGGATGCTTTTGGACAGCACATTATAATTCATTTGTTAAACAACTGCCACATGTGACTCCTGGAGTGCACAGCAAGTAGCTATACTGGCGTTATTGGACCGCAGCGCCGCGTTTGACACGCTGGACCACTCCATACTCCTCAAACGCCTGGAGCTGTCGTTTGGAGTTCACGGTATTGTCCTGGACTGGTTTGCGTCCTACGTTCGTGATCGGTCACAGTCCGTCATTGTTGATGGCGTTTTGTCAGCCCCATCTCC
This sequence comes from Theodoxus fluviatilis, assembly GCA_034096865.1. Classification (NCBI taxonomy): domain Eukaryota; kingdom Metazoa; phylum Mollusca; class Gastropoda; order Cycloneritida; family Neritidae; genus Theodoxus; species Theodoxus fluviatilis. The sequence continues at coordinate 11,141 of JAWQFJ010002589.1, forward strand.
ATTGATTTTTGGTATCCCGCAAGGCTCTGTCTTAGGACCAGTTTTGTTCACTATGTACTCGCAACCTCTTTCAGATGTGATAGCTAAGCATGAGTGTGATTTTCAGAAATATGCAGACGACACAGAGTTGTCGAAGAGCTCAGCAGTCGAGGAATTTCCTTATGTACAGTCAGATATCAAGACATGCGTTGATGATGTACTCGCATGGATGAACAGCAACAAACTCAAGCTCAATACAGATAAAACTGAAGTTATGCCTGTTGGGGCACCGTCAAGTCTCGGGCTTATCGAGAGTGATTCCACTGACATCGGGGGTAGCTCTATTCCATTCCAGAGCTCGGTTAGGTACCTCGGTGTTCAGATTGACCAGACATTGTCGATGCGTAAACAGATCAGCAGTACTTGCAGTGCCTGTTTTCTTGAACTTCGCCTCATTGCATCCATTTGCCAATATCTTTCTGACACTGCGTGTGTTAGACTGGCCACTGCCAGGGTCACTTCAAGGCTGGATTATTGTAATTCAGTTTTGGCGGGTCTTCCAGCAGAACAATTGAACCGTCTTCAGCGCGTTCAAAACAGTGCAGAACGTCTTGTGCTGAGAAAGGGAAAACGCGATCATGTGACACCCATGCTTAGGCATCTACACTGGCTTCCCGTGAAATTCCGCTGCCAGTACAAAATTGCTGTTTTGGCCTACCGTCATTTTGATGGTACTCTTCCTGTGTATCTTTCGGCATCTCTTCGCACATATCAACCATCCCGTTCTCTCCGATCAGCAAATGAAAAGCTTCTCAAAATTCCTAAACGTAGTACAAAATCTTTTGGTGAGCGTAATTTTAGTTTCAATGCCCCCTCTGTCTGGAACTCGCTGCCGGCTGGCCTGCGTGACTCACCCACTTTACCTATTTTTAAGTCGCGACTGAAGACTCACATGTTTCGACTGGCTTTTGTATGATTGTAGGTTTTTCTTCTCATGATCATGTATGTTGTTGTATCCATTCTCAGGTCTGTAAGTTGTATTATGTATTGTATTATGTTGGTAAGCATGTTGATGAATGTCTGCGTGTGAATGTGGTGGTGGTGATATTGATTATGATGATGATTATATCATGCTCATAAAGGAGCACGTAATAGGAGTCATGTTAATGCTCCAATTTAAGGGGACGCAGATATGTATAGATCGTAATGATGATGAATGACAGTCAAGTCATCGAAGCAAGGACTGAACCATGGTATCTTATTGCCTTGCACAATTGCCAGCGGGTCGAGCTACTATGTCAAATCCCAATCTTGAATAAGATGGGTTCATCAGCGTAGGAACACTTTAAAGGGGTCGTGTTAACGCTCCATTTTGAAGGGC
>JAWQFJ010002589.1:17500-37500 GCA_034096865.1 Theodoxus fluviatilis
CTCAATCATCTGGCAACCGTCTAATCCCCATATTGCAGAGCCAAATGATAGGATAGGTGGTATTTGTGCATCCAGGATACCAAAGAACACATCTGGAGTTACATGTACAAGTCCTCTAAAAATTCTAACAATCCTGAATGCTGCAGTCCTTCCTCTACACACAAGATCAGACAGTGTTGAATTCGTGCCACGTTTTGTTGACAACACAATGCCAAGATATCTGTATTCAGACACAACTTCCAGTTTCTGGCCATCCAAATGCCATTCTTCAACATTCGCTTAATGTCCACCCAAACGAAAGACCATGACCTTGGTTTCTCTGTGATTCACTCTTAATCCTAATCTGTTAGCTGCTTTATCTACATTATCTGTTTGGTTCTGCAAGCTCATAACTGTATCAGGAAGGAGAACAATGTTATCAGCAAACAGGAGTAGAAACACATCAGGGCCCGTATTCACAACGGCGATTTATCGGCGATTTATTTTAACTCCGATTTATCTCTAAACTCAGACGATTCCAACTGCCTGTTCCGCTCTCCCTTGGCTGGAAACCAGTATATATAGCAAAGCGCAACCTAGGATCCTCTGACGAGCGTACCTTATCTAACCGATCAAGATAACGCGGGGCTAGGAGATAAATCGAGTGTTAAAAAGATAAATCGCCGTTGTGAATACGGGCCCAGGTCCATTAGTCACTGCCTGAACTACCTGCTTTCCATATTCTACACTCTTTTTAGCCAGTGACGTCATCAGGTAAGGAAAACAGAAATGGACTAATTTTTCAGCCATGCTTTGAATCCACGTAAAACGTTAAAATTATTAATTCATTCCGTCACATTTGACACATTCTTACACTGTTTTGTAAACGGACCTCAACATTCTCCCCATTTTCCCCCAATCCCGCTTTATTCAAGAATGACTGCGTCGAATGCTGTCTTGAAATCAACAAACACAGTATAAGGTTTTCTGTACTTCTGCAGATAATCATCGTGGCACAATACTATTCATAACAAATACATTATAGTTGAATAACTTTTTCGAAATTCCGCCTGTTCACCTATAATCTCATTGTCATCTACTCACATCTGCAACCGTTTATTCAGTATGTGTATGAACACTTTACTAACATTATTTATTAAAGAAATACATCTACAGTTGTCAGGATCATTTACTGGGCTTGACGTGTGTGGAGGGACGATATCTTAGTGTCTCCTGCTCAGGGAAGATGACATTTCCGAAAATAGTATGAAACAGTTTCTGTAAGAGCTGAAGAAGTACTCTGCATGCACACTTTAACATGTCGACCAGAATGCTGTCTCCCACTAGAACCCCTCCCTGGTTAGAGACTATCTGTTGCATTAACTATCTCTGAAGTAGTGATCTCTCCATCAAGCACATAGCAGTTCCAGATATATAGCAGCGCAATTGTCTCCCCTGCCATGACATTTACGTCATTTGAAGTCTCATAAATGTTCCCTTCAAACACGACAATTAATACCAGAGGGAGCTTTTCCCTGCGTTCCCTTTGCAACCTGCTTCATCTCTGTTTCAATGTAGCAGGCTGAGGAATTTTGATTGGTTGTTTTTTAATTAAAACATTTTAAAAAACATTATCACTAAAATGGATTTGAAGGCCCTCTTTGGATACATGAATCCCCCTAATGATTTCACATTCAATTTTACCCCTCTTGATTGAAAACACTTAATAAAAGCATTAGAGTCGATATCATTGGTTCAATCTTTGGTGACGCTTTACCCGGTGGCAGAGGTCAACTTTCTGTCAAGGTCGCGCAGCAGCAGAAGCATCTCAGAAGACGCTCTAACTGCTTCACACTAGAGTGCGCCACTTGCTTTGCTCAGCAACAATGAAACTACAGCGCCCATGGCCGCATTTGATTGGCTCTTACTAAACATCGAATTAAATGGAAGTCACTCCACGGACTTGCACGGTAAACATGCCTCGAGCCATAAGGTTTACAGCCATGGAAGTGGCAAACTTGCCGATTGCTGTCAAATTTCGAAGAAATGATTTTTATTTTGCTCTCGTCATCGTGGCAGAGTGGATTGTATATAGTGTAGTAAACGTCGACCTTTATACCCATGCCAGTAACAAGGCAGCAGACGACACACATTTTGGGATTCCCTTGACCTTCCTTTATGACTAGTGATGGTTACCTCAATTTTAACGCTTTTATCAAGTCGTCTAGTCGATCAAAAGGGATAACATTTAGTGTAAAATCCTTTTAGGGATTCCTGTATTCAACGAGGGCCTCCAAAACCCTCTACTTTTAATGAAAATGTGCTTTTTAAGTAATTAAAGAAACCAACCAATCGAAACTCCTGAGCCTACTATGTCGTAGCAGAGATGAAGCAGAGTGCAACGGAACGCAGGGATAGTTCTTATCTACTGTACTGAGCTCTTATCTGCCTCCAAAGTATTTTGGGATTACGCAGATGTGCTGAGATAAGAGAAGTCACTCCGTGTTGGCAGTTCGTTTTCTTAAACCTCACCAATAGTGTGTATACGTCTCGTGTATACTTTTCTCTGTCTTCCCTAGGATGACTTAGCTGATACTTTCACCAAAAAAATCATATTTTTCTTCTGAAAATGTAGCATTCTTTATCAAACCAGTGGTTTTTATTAGTTGGAAGTTGTATGCAAAGATGTCATTTACAATAGCACCAGTTAATTACCTACTTGTTGCTTCATTGATATCGTACACTGCTCCAGCCATCACAGTTTCTACAGCTGGTAGCTTCCAAACCAAATAAGATGTCTCTATTATGTCTATCTATTCTTTCAGAATTTTCAAGTTCTCATTGATTTCAGACATATCGTACTCCAGCTTTGTTGGCCTCTGCACTACAGTACTGAGGTTCTCATTCATTCTGTCTAGCCGTGCTGTCATCTTCCCCAATAGTTCCTTCGACATATACTCTCAGTTCCTCCTTCTGTACCCTCATGAGCTTCTCTCTGTCCTCCTATTCAGCAGGTCCTGGGTTTCATTCTACATTCCAGCCCAGTAACATGAGCATGCGGGGGAAGTCATACGCCACATCAGTAGACTTGGTAGCCACAGTGTGGGCAAAGATTATAGGTTACACAAAGATAGTTCATTAGCTCATTGTTGTGAGAATCGAGACACGTTGCGCCCCCAAGCGGGAAGGAATATGGGTGAATCAAGGGAAGTACTCACACCGCTTAGCGACATGTAAATTTGCTTGTTTATCGACGCGTTTCTGATGCGTTCCGATCATGTTTGTGAATAAATGTACTGTGTAATGTGTAATAAAATGATTTGCTGCAATAATGGGGGTGTTTTGGCATTGTTTTTTGTAGCAGGCGTTGTGAAATCCAACTCGACCTAGATCTACATGGTATGGTTTGAATGGGAACGATCTATTTATTTTTATCTAAGAATGCAAGCTTGTTTATCAACGTATACACCCCTGTGGAATATCTTTAGGAAATGCAAAGCAATACATACCTGTCAAGAAGGTGATTTGCGGCCAGAAAATCATTCGATTAAGTGAATTCAGTTGCCGCTTCCGCAAAGATTTATTGTTACAATCAAGCGTTACCATGTGACCTGCATTTCGATTGTTAAAAAGTAGGACCTTTCAATACCTTTTGATGCATTCAACATACAGCTTTGATAAATTAATGCTGTTCATGGCTTACATTTTCTTCGGATGGGTTTCTAGTATCCCAAAATATAGCTTTTTATGCGCGAACTGGAGAGAGCTGCAGCCATTGAATTGTCCAAAGCGTAGACATAAACGCCATATCTACACGAAAGCAGTCCTCTGATTGGTTCCCTGAATAGAATCCTCCAATCAGCAGGCAGCTTTCTTCGCCGTCTTGTCACTAAGCGGTGTGAGTACACTTTCCTTGATTCACCCCTACTCTCGCCGCTAGGTGCAGCGTCTTGTAACTTTATAGAGCAAAAGCTCGGCATGAGCAATCTTTGTGTAACCTATAATCTTTGGTGTGGGGTACAGGCAACTGGTAGACATGACTCCCATCATTGCAGCATGCACACCCCCGACGCAGTGCGATAACAAAACGGTTTTCCAGCAGTATGCATAACCCACCGCAGCATAGTAGGCCATCGTGCAATATCATCCGCGCAGAAGATTCACTGCAGGCATTCCATTTTGACGTAGAGTTATATCGATTCACGAGCATACAAAGGCTCCGCGGTTTCAAATATACAGAGAAGAGTCCTACACGCAGCCAGTAAATAGCTGTGTCAATAGGCCTACAGTACAATACAATATAATACAACACAACATTTCTTTATTACTGCTGGAGCAGAATTCGATGTGACCACCACCTACATAACAAAACGACGCGGAGAACAATACATGATTTATATATTACAAATTGATACATTAGTTGAGAGGGAGAGGGAGAGGGAGGGAGAGAGAGGGAGGGAGAGAGAGGGAGCGAGAGAGGGAGAGAGAGAGAGAGGGAGAGAGAGAGAGGGGGGGGGGAGAGAGGGGAGGGAGAGAGGGAGGGAGAGAGAGGGAGCGAGAGGAGAGAAGGAGGGAGAGAGAGAGAGAGGGAGAGAGAGGGAGGGAGAGAGGGAGAGATCGAGAGAGGGAGAGGTGGGTGGGAGAGAGAGGGAGGGAGAGAGAGGGAGGTGAGAGAGAGACGGCGAGGGAGAGGGAGGGAGAGAGGGAGAGAAAGAGAGAGAGAGATAGAGAGAGAGAGAGAGGGGGGGGGAGAGAGGGAGGGAGAGAGGGAGGGAGAGAGAGGGAGGGAGAGAGAGGGAGCGAGAGAAGGAGAGAGGGAGGGAGAGAGAGAGAGGGAGAGAGGGAGAGAGAGGGAGAGAGGGAGGGAGAGGGAGGGAGAGAGAGAGAGAGAGGAGAGAGGGAGGGAGAGAGGGAGGGAGAGAGGGAGGGAGAGAGAGAGGGAGAGAGGGAGGGAGAGGGAGGGAGAGAGGGAGAGAGAGAGAGAGAGAGAGAGAGGGAGGGAGAGAGGGAGGGAGAGAGGGAGGGAGAGAGGGAGGGAGAGAGAGGGAGGGAGAGAGGGATAGGGTCAGCGGTAGGTGTGTGGCTGTCGAGCATGGCATGCATATGTTATAGCGTGGATGGGATGTGGAGAGGACAAGTAGAGCCGGTGACTTTTCAAACTCCTTAAGTATTCTTTCTTACAGGGCAGCGTACAAGGGCACACAACACAAACCGGGTCCACTCACTTCCTTGTCCGCCTACCGACTCCTCTAGTCTCGACCTTCTCTTCTCCTCAAACTTTTATTTCCTCTGGCTCCACCCCTCCGTTCTCAATGGCTGAGACAGTCCCAGAACCTCCGGCTAATCAGGGTTTCCTATGACTTCCATACCCCGACATAAACAGGTGCCAACCAGAGCTCCAGATGCTCTGAACCAATGAAGCTAATTAAAAAATGGAAGAACTTTGAACTATGCCCATCCCCCCTCTGATCTAACATGGCTTGTCCTGTGTGTCACAAACATTCTCCTTTTGTAAACACTTTGCTCCGGTCAGCTGCTGGTCTGACCTTTAACCCGTATATCTTCTCTTGGATTTTCCCCCTGCGGGTTGGGGGTCAAAACAGACCCACCGCGTCTCCCTACGCGATTTATAAGAGGCTAATGAATACGGCATTGTAACTTGGCTGATCTCAATCTTACTTTAATAGGTTATCGTGAGAAATGGCTTTCAGAGGCTGATAGGCAGTGAAAATCCATTCATCCATCCATCCATCCATCCATCCCTTCGTGATTCGTAAGAGGCGAATATCTAGGGACATCGTCACTTAAAGTGCGCCTACTATAAATTAGTCTAATGATTTTCGTGCTTCATTGCCTTACATAGCCCACAAAGGCTGACAGGCTGTAAAACTCCATCCATCCATCCATCTCTAGGGATTTCTTCCCAGATAGTTGTTCGGAAATGAAAGATTTCTCACAGGCCGAGATGGGGAAAGGCGGAACGCATATCCACTCTTTGATATTCCGACATAAATGCCTTTACAAAGAACTCCAACTTTTTACAACGCTACAAAACTAAGATAGGGATTCGCGGTGGGCGAATGCATTCTATGAATACTGCAAGAAAGGAATCTGCTACTAAATCATACAATCGATGGCTGTACAACCGAGGGGAAAAGCAATTTGATTCTCACTGCATGTGAACGAGAGAGGCTAAACGGCTGGCACTGCCCGTACCCCACCACAGATCATTGCTTACTTACATTTCAAAAGTTCTCGAGTCCACTTCGTACTGCACACAACCAAAATTGAGACAGTCGATGGGGACGATAGACAGACCAAGACAGCGAACACGTAGCCTACCCTGCAGCAGACTGTGGAAACCAACCCTGCACTGCAGTTGAAAAAATCGTGCATGATAGTCTATCCTTGCTGTGATTGTCAGTCAGGTCAAGGCCAGTTACCGACATTTGCTCACCAGCTGATAAAACATCTTCCTTCCCCACGCCCCCCCCCCCCACCCCCCCCCCCCAACCCCCCACCCCCCGCGTAGTTCGAGGCAAAGGCCTATAGACGTTATTCACGCAGCAGCCATTTTGAAATCGAAAACGAGACGGACTTTGCAAAAATAACGGCGCCTTCTATGGCCAGCACCAGTACCAGTACATGGAGTGGAAATCTCCTTCATGTACCTGCATTCTCGCATGGAAATGCGGAAATATGGGCAAGTGATGTTGGTACCCACATTTAAAAAGACAGTCAGAGGCTGTGGAGCGAGTCCAGCGCAGGGCTACCAAGTGTTGGGTGAATGTCGGGAGATGTCTTACAGCGAACGCGTAGAGTATTTGAATCTGCACTCATTAAAAGGAAGAAGGATACGTGGTGACCTAATAGAGACTTATTAATCATACAATAATCTCGTAGACGTGGAGTGGAGCAACTTCTTTAAGTCAGAAAGTTGTACCAGCACGAGAAATGCAGACGGAAAAGTGTTTGTTCAACGTAGTAATACCAAAGATGATAAGTTACACAACGATAGTTCATTAGCTCATTGTTGTGAGGATCGAGACACGTTGCGCCCCCAAGCGGGAAGGAATATGGGTGAATCAAGGGAAGTAATCACAACGCTTAGCGACATGTAAATTTGCTTGTTTATCGACGCGTTTCTGATGCATTTCGATCATGTTTGTGAATACATTTACGGTGTAATGTGTAATAAAATGATTTGCTGCAATAATGGGGGTGTTTTGGCTTTGTTTTTTGTAGCAGGCGTTGTGAAATCGAAATATTTGGTTTATCGAAATGTGAGCCTATAGTCCGTTTCAACATTGCTCTGTCAGTGGAGACAAAGATTATTCGTCTGCTAGCCATCTAGGTACATACGGTGAGGATTGTTTACTTATCTTCTGTGGGTTTTGTGCAGAAAGTATACGTTAAAACAGTCTACTATGACTATTTTCGATTAGTTTTTAATCTAATTAATATTTTTGCATGCTTTAACGCGGCCGGATCTTTGGCATAACTCCCCGGGCGTGCGAAGTCAGTAGCGTCTCCACTGACAGAGCAATGTTTAAACGGACTATAGGCTCACGCGCATGCGCAGAACCATCCATTTCGATGAACCAAATATTTCGATTTCAGCCAGGTGTCTATCAGGTGGGATAATGCAGTACGGCAGGAATGTTTTGGTCGAAAACCTGATTGAAGGGGGTGTAGAAGACTGTGTCAATCAAGAAATGCCAACAGATGTTTGTGAACGTGCTTTTCAATTGGTTTTGATAAAATTGATAGAACTGATATGGGTCGGAAGTCATCTAGACTTGTGGGAGTTTTCACTTTTGGTAGAGGGATAACTTTAGCTTTTGTCCATTCATCTGGAAAGTTTTGTTTGATAATGCGCAAATTGTATGTGTATGTGAGGGAGTCGATTACATATGGAAGAGAGAGTTTAAGAAGAAAGCTATTGATGTCATCAGGTCCTGTTGTTTTAGAGTTGAGTGTTTCAATATATCTGCCCACTTCATGAACAGCAAGAAGAGGAATCTCTGGCAGAGGGTGGCTCCGCCAAGGTGCCATCCACTGACGATTCCACCAGCAAGCCCGCACGACCTGCACGTCATACGCCCTACCCTTCCACAGCTGTTTCCCAAAATGGATGTTTTTGTTCAAACACTAATTTTTCGTGCTCAGAGTATGCAGCTTACCATTAAGTCCGGACTATGGCGAGCAAAAAGTAATCCCAGATGGTTTGACATAGATTGCCAGCGAGCCAAACGGGATGCAAAAATAGCGCTCCTCCATGCAAGAAAAAATGGATTGGCGATAGATTGAAAACAATACGTGGAACTTAGAAATGAGTACAAGAAACATATGAGAGAAAAGAAATAAATGCATAATAAAGTTTTATGTCAAACCCTTATTGATACCGTTAGAAACTCTGCAGCCTTATGGCCAGTGATACGAAAAGCAGTGAATACAAGTTCCCCAAACTCTTCGATAGACATGACGAGTGGAAAACATTTTTTCAAACTCTGCTTGGCCAAGATCAGTGTGTAATGTATGTTGATAACTACGGTACCTAACTGTCGAACATGGGGGACTGGATGCGCCAATACGCGAAGAAGAGATGCAGCTGGCAATCACTAGGTTAAGACACAGAAAAGCGGCAGGTATTGATGAAATTTCTGTGATTACCTCTAATGCGCAGGTGCATATATAACCCCTTTTCTTGTCTAACTTTTTTATGTTATATATGAAAAGCAATACTTCCCCCATAACTGAAGTAAATCTGTCTTAATTCCTATACACAATAGCGGAGACGGGTTCAGTCCAAAACACTATAGAGAGGGATATCGTTGCTGTGTAGTGTCAGTAAAATTGTATGTGGTGACAAACCGTCTCCGTGCCTGGGCAGAAGAACGTGACAAGTTTTGCCTAGAGCGAGCAGGGTTTTGGAAGGACCATTCTACCATTGATCATATTTTTACCCTTCATTCTCTTGCAGTCGGGCGTGTGTGCGGTAGTGGTACAGGAAAACTCTACGCCGCCTGTGTTGACTACGGAAGGGCCTTTGACTCTGTTGATAGGGCTCGTCTTTGGACAGTGCTGGCGGTGTCAATGCTTTCAACAAAGTTCTTGAGAATGCTTCAGTCGGGTTACTCACAAGAGCAGGCGTGTGTACGGTGAAATGGTGCCATATCAGATTTCTTTGACTGCTCGGTCGGCGTAAGACAGGGGGCAGTCGAGGCCCTGATAAATATTGGTTTATTCATTGAATACGTTGCAAGGTACATTCGTACACACGGGCGCTATGGTGCTCAGCTACTGCCCGGCATGGGAAAGGCTGCATGGAACATGAAACAGTAGGAACCATAGACCTTTCCAGTCGTTAGATGCACTTCAGGGTGAGGAGATGTTGCACACTTCAGTGCGTTGTGAAAAAGGTTTTAGCAAGCTTTGGTTAGGAATATGTGAATGGGTATTGAAAGCATTTTACACTCTGTATTGTTTTGCTTCAAGATTTCATCACATTTTAAAGTCCAGTGTTTATCCCAAATATGTCAACACCTTTTTTGAGTGGAGTGTTTCACTCCAAGAAGTCACAGCTTTTTAAAGTGGAGATTTTAGCTCCACAATACAATTTTTCACTGCTGCAGTGCTTATGAGAACTGTTTTTGATAGTTGATTTCATTGATTATTGATGAATCAGAGGTATGTGATTTATCTTAAATATCTTTTCATGACAGTATTTATCCTTTCTTTTCCTAATTCAATGCATGTAAACCTGACAAGACAACATGTTAGCTTTCAATGGAAACCAACGCCTGCAATTCACACTTGTGTTTACCATGTATTCATTCAGATTTTTCCTGGAGAAGTTCATATCCTTTTTTAGTCTCAAGCATATCCACAAAGTGGGTGATATTGATATGACAATCTTACATTTGATGCATTGTATCATTGATGTACTAATCTCCCTCATTTTTGTTAGTGCATTTATTCTTTAATAAAACTGTATGTTGATATAACTTCCCTTTTTTATTCCCCTGTTCATCATAGATAAGGAGAGCTACATGTATACACTGTATTTACTTGGGACAAGCTTGCATTATCACTGTATCTCTTTTGCCAAAGAAAAATTGATCAGCTAGTCGGCTTTTCCCACCACCATTATCTCACTAAATTGGTAGTGTGATCTGGGATATGTCTGGTACATCAGCATACTGTTCATGGAAATCTCCTCTTCAGCTTCATATCAAAACTACTATCAACATTCTTGAAGTCTGGCCATTAGGGTTGCAAGTTACATGCATGATTTACAGAATGTAGATAATTAAGAAGCCCATTTCTGAGATCATATGATCAGAATGATGGGTTTCATAAGAGTAACTTACGGCCAGAGTCACTCTTCAGCTGGTATCCCTGGCTGCTGGGCTTTCAAGGCCTGCTCCAGTAGCTCAGCCAGGGTGGCCCTGAACAGCAAAAGTGGCTACCCAGGAGCACCGGAACAGGGTCACACACACTGTTCACATCCAACCATACATTCAAATCGCCCTGGAAGATCAAACCCAAACCATCCACAACACCCTGGTCACCAAACATGTCCACTCCCAAGAACACTACTACACACATCTACCACTCATTCAGGAAATTACCACCTATCGCTCGCCATTTCTTCTGGCAAGACAGACATACAGGGGCTGTCACTAAATGTCCCTTTCTGTCACCTTGGGGTGTCTGCTAGGGATGGGGAAAAAGACTATAACTAGAGAGCACTCACAAGAGTGTCAACTTTCACTATGGGAGCCACATCACTAGAGGTATTTCAGCACCTCTTCCATGGCCTGTATGATTCAGGCAGCATACTCTGCTAGCCAGGCCTGATGCTACAAAGCTGAGTTTATTGTAGCACCTGCTAGTGGTCTGTGAGTGTGCAACACATACACTGGTTTGCAGCACACACACCAACCTATGGCCTGGGGCGATACAATTTTTTAAAGTTGATTTGTAATTTCAAAACGAGATTACAGATAACTTCCTAAATTTAATGGATTGTCCCTTATCTTGCACTGAATTTCATCAGTATCTGTTTTGAACTTTTTGAGTTGTTATTTTGCAGAATAATAAACGAACAAACTGACCAAAAAGACATAACCTATTTGTGGGAGGGAATCGTGTGATTTTTTTTTCTTTTTCTCAAGAACTTTATTCACTGTTTACAAGGACGCAACACATGAAAAAAGGACGTAAATGTATGTACATGAACAGGATCAAGACTAACATCCAGTCTTGCGACTTAAACGCGCACGAATTTAGAGGGTGATCGAGTTATTCTCGAGACCGAACAGTCAGTTACTTTCTTCGCACCCGTGCTGCTTGCTCGTGCTGGTCCAGCCTTGTTGATGACCTGCTGCGAGTCCTCGTGCTGCCCGCGTGGCCCGAGATGTCGCCGGGTTTGTTGTGTCTGGCGGCGGCTGGGTGACGGTTGGCCTGTGACGGGGCTGGAGCGGATGGATTCTCAGCTGCTGGTGAAACCAGCGTCTGACGACTTGTGCACGATCGCTCCCCGGTAACATCTCGGCTTTGGGTCACGGGAAGCCTCACGCTTGGCCGACGACATGATCACGAACGCGTTGCCCCTCGCGATTGCCAGCGAGATTCTCTGGAACAGGAACTGTGTCTGGCGCGGGTCATCTGTCGACAGTGCAATCCGCTGGCCGATCTCTCGGATAAGTTCCGTTGCTGCCGGTCCGACGACTCCTGTAGTTTCAACAGCGAACGGGACGAAGTGGTACCGTTCCGAGATAGAGGCGTACTTCCTCCTTTTCGAACCTTCGGCGGTCCGGCAGGCGTGCCCTGGGTCGATGGCAGAGTCTGTCATTGAAGACGGCGCAAAAGAATCAGAGCAGGTGGCGTCCCAAACAAGTGACTTGCCGTTCTTGAATGGGAATACCGTCATGCCATCGGGGCGTCGCCCATCTCCTCTGTCAAGACCAACCGGTTCCAAAACGGAATACAGGCCTGCGGAGTCGAGCGACCGTTTGATGACGTCGTTGAGAGCGGCGTGGCGTGGGAATCTCCCGGCACTGTAGCGGCATGAAAGCGGGTGCAAGCCGTAGGTGTCGACTGTCTTGCCGCATCGACAGGGATGGCTCTGGCACATCTGCTGGCCGAGGCGGAGAGAGACAGCAATCCTGAGCGTCTCGTCGTCTAGGAGGGTGCCGAGAGATGTGGCGGGAATGGCGTGTAACCAGCATCCGCTGTTGGGTTGTGCGGCCGAGCCCAGACAAACCAAACGATGCTGGTTAAGACGGGGTCTGAGCTCGTTCGCGTGATACACCAGCATAAAACCACTCCCAATGTTTGAAAGGGAAGTTGGCACTGCATGCAAATTTATGCAATGAGGGTCAGTCTGGGTCAGTTACATGTTTTTGTTGATATGCAGTCCAGGGACATAGGATTTTCATGTGCTCAATTAGTTTGCCTGAAAAATACATGAATGTGTAAATGAAAAACAAAAATTCATTATATAGTACCTGTTTAGAACAATTTCTAATAATGGCCACTGGCACAACAGCCATCTTCAAATGAGCATAACCTATACTATTTTAATCCAAGAAAGTTCATTAAAAAATAATGAATAAATAAGAACACCTAACCTGCATCTCCAAATATCACAAAATCGAGTTGGGACTGGTTTTGCCATGGCTTGTCACACATGATACTTGTGATTTTAAAACGTTTAATAAAACTCATTAGGAGGATTTGCTCCACTTCATGTGCCGATATAGAAGTCATCATTTCAATATGTTCTGGATATTATGATGTATACTTGCCTTCAATGACTGCAGGCCAGTGCATTACACAGAAGCATGCTCCACAGAAACTATCTTTTCCAATTCTCTTGCTATACATTCCTCTTGACCAGTGATCAATAGTCTACAAGGCTGATAGGCTGTAAAACACTATCCATCCATCCATCCATCCATCCATCCATCCATCCATCCATTGACCAGTGATCATGTCATAGACTGGCAGCATGTCAAGCAGTCTGTAACTACAGATGGTGTTATGACTTAGTCATAGCAGAGCAACAGGCTGCATGGCATTATCCACCTCTACTACTGTCATTAGTCTCCCTCCCTGATTTCAATATCTCTCCTCTGTTGATTACAAGTCTAGTGTCCATGATCTCACAGTCCCTTTGCTTCATTCCTCCATCAAACCATGTTTTTCTTTCTTTCTTAAAATTCACCTTTTAATTTTATGAATAGTGTAGAAACACCTTATTCATACATCTTATGTTAACCTTTGACACACATGGAAATGGATGAGAGGGAAACCTGCTACAGAGAAATACAAGAGGCAGACAGTCTCCCAAAGAAAAACCCCCCTGTGGGTTTGGGGGAAGAATTGACCCACCGCATCTCCTTATGCGATTTGTAAGAGGCAAATAACTAGGGACACCATGACTTGCTTTACGTTTACTCTAAACTTATCTGGTGATTTTCGTGCTTAATGGCCTTACATAGCATACAAAGGGTGATAGGCCGTAAAATGCTATCCATCCATTCATCCCAAAGATAAGTCCAGGCTTTTGATGGCCCACTGCCGGAAGATCTGCTCTTCTTTAAGTTTAAATGAGTCTTTACAACCCCGTGAGAGCGTGAAGAAAGGCAAGATTGCGATTACAGCGATTGTGTCCTCACGGGATCAATCCCCGAGAGTGGTATTGCTGTGACCTGATCGTATCACTGTGAATCCACAAGTGAACAAATAAGGCTTGTTTAAAACGACTATCGGACATGGATTTTCGACTTTCCCGGTGCAAGCCAGGAGAACCCCAGTATCTACACGACGCTGTGAAGGTGTTTGCAACATAGCCCGTAAGTCATCTACCAGTAGGCAAAAATGCATCACCTTCAGTACATCAACATTTTCCATTGCATGGACATACTAAAAGGCTTCATTTCTCTTCAATACAGAGAGAGAGAGAGAGAGAGAGAGAGAGAGAGAGAGAGAGAGAGAGAGAGAGATTGATTGATTGATTGATTCTTTATTTATCAGGATGAAATTTTAGGCATGTCTGCCTATCTTACAAATTGTCCTTGCTCATAAAGAAATGAAAACATGGATAATTAAGGCAAAAAATACACAGTAGCTAATCTATGTACAACAATTGGTAAGGTATATGAAGAATATAATCAGCAATGACAAAGATTTTAGTAGATGCCTTTGACAACTGTCAGCTCAGTGAGTCAGAGAGAGAGAGAGAGAGAGAGAGAGAGAGAGAGAGAGAGAGAGAGAGAGAGAGAGAGAGAGACAGAGAGACAGAGAGAGACAGAGAGAGAGAGGGGGGGGGGGGGGATGGGGAGAGAGGGGGGGGGGAGAAAGGGAGGGAGGGGTGGTGGTGGGGGAGAAAGGGAGGGAGGGGTGGTGGTGGGGGAGAGAGGGAGGGAGGGGTGGGGGGGGAGAGAGGGAGGGAGGGTGGGGGGGGGGGGGGAGAGGGAGGGAGGGGGTGGTGGTGGGGGAGAGAGGGAGGGAGGGGTGGTGGTGGTGTTGCTCTGTTCGAGCATTGGTGATTGTGTTTCTCAATCTCTTTCTATGATGTTGGAATATCAAAGACGACCACGAGTACAACAATGATGATGAATGGTACATGGTTTCAACAGATTCGACATTTTTTTCGTTACTTAGTATGTACCTTGTTTGACCGCAGGGTTGGTTTTTAACTAATATAAGCTTAACCCTCGTTAAGCTACATCAAATCAAATCAAATGAACACCGATCTCTTTCATCGGGTTCGTAAGATCACGTCCTTAGCAAGGTTTATTTTCTCACGCATCTCGCTGAAAAGACTCACGCGACATGTCACATGTTGAGGTTACGAAATTCAACGAATGAAATAAAAATATTTCAACTATCCACTATACCTTGTACCAAACAAGAATGCTAGTCAAAGCTAGTGTTGGGGAGCTCATTTACCAACTCAATAGAGTTGCCTCCCCTGTACGAAATCTTGTTAACCGAAGAACGTGATCGGCCTACCAACACCTGAGCGGATTCGACCGAAATTGTCAACAAACAGTTGTTTCTTCTTCTCTTTGTCTCTTTTCAAGTAAGTCTAATGCTAAACAGTAGGTAGGTATTGAGGCAATTTCATGTGAGTAGATTTCGCTCAAAAGTTTGAAAGGATAGTGGGAAATACGTAATGTAAACTTATGTGGTTTTTATGCGAATGTCACGGAACGTGCTATTTTTGTTTTCTTCGGTTGATGTGCCTTTTCGATGACGGCGCGACTAAATACATATTACTGATTTTATTTCCTTTATTCTCGCTCGATAAAATGGTTTGTTACTAAATTATACGTACAGTTTCGACAGGGAAATTGATTGTATCGAGTTCATGTGAAAATAGATTCGACTCACACCCGAAGCAACATCGCTGCCTCGTGTTCATTGATTCCACAAGTTTCATTCGTCGTTCGCATGACATATTCTTTTAGCTTCATCTGGTGTTCTTTATCCATTTACATGTTTTATATGACACAGAAAACGTCTCACTTCCTTCCCACACCCTACCCTTCCCACACCCTACCCTTCCCATTCATGTGGAAGTGCATGCGTGTTGGTGTGTGCATGTGTGCGTTTGTGTGTGCTTGCAAACATGCATGCATTCATGAATGTCTTTTGCCTATGAGCTTTTTACTGACAGTTTGATCAAGTGTGGGTGACGTGTTTTGTTACAGAGTCTTCGGGTGCCCAAGCAGTTAGGTCCAGTGACTGCTGCTGGACAGGCAGAGAAAATGGGCACTGCCAGGCAGGGTGGAGTCATGCTGCCCTACCTGTCAGGGCGGGAGAGTGGCGCACGCCCAAAAGTAGGAGGCCAGTCCCAACTGCGGCGGACCATCTATTCCACCATGGCCGCTGTGGGGGAGTGGGACCCCGCATCCACCGTGGACAACGGTCACCATGGCAGCATCTACAACCTGGGCTACTCTACTGATGGGTGAGGAAGAATACTTTGGTGGTATCCAGCCCCCCAAGAGAAAGATCAGATTACTTTGGAGAACAACAGCAAGACCAACAAGGGGGATTCTGCAGACTGGCAACCCAGGATCCTGAGGAGTTCATCCAGTGTTGCTGCATCAGTGATTACAGAGATATAGATATATGATGTTTATGATGTTTATGATGGTGGTAGTGGTGGCTGTGACGATGGTGATAATAGCAATAGCACCGGCTGTGGCAACAGAAACAATGGCAAGGGCACCTATAGATTGATGTATTGATTGATTGATTGATTGATTGATTGATTGAGCTCAGTGTAGTGCCTAGAGGAGCAAGGAGTATTTTTAACAGACTGGGATGGGATTGCCTTGTCATGTCTCACTTTAATACACTACTTACTGACATTTTGTCACTAAAAAATCTTATTTGCTGAGTGTAAAGCTGTGAGATCTTGTGTTACATCAAAACCCATTGCATTGCTATGACATTGTATCTAATATTGTACAGTGCAACCCACTTAACACATACTTGCTTCACACAAATTTTTGGATAAGCCGAAATGACCCTCTGTCCCCAGCCAGATACGCTCTTTATTTCAACAAATTTAACTGGCTGAACATGAATTTGGATAAGACAAAACCTTGGATAATGCAAAGTGTTTTTCTGTCCCCTGAGAACACAAACCGTGGATAAGGCGAAACCTTGGACAACGTGCGGCGTTTTTCTGTCCCCTGTGATTGTAAACCTGGGATTAGACAAAACGCCTGAAATCTGGAAGCTTTCTCCAGCTCCTTGAATAACACATTCCCCCAGAATTGAAAAAAAACCATGAAAATAAAGTCAAGGTGGCTTCACCACAACGCTCCCAGCAGCCACCGGCTGTCTTCTGGTGGCTACAGAGGTGTGAGCAATCCTGAATTCAGCAACAGGTCAACCTGTCAACGGCCCTCTGATGTCTGCTGACAGACATTAATTGTCTTGCACGGCCGCTTGTGTCTGGCACGTCCGCTCTTGCAGGTGTTCCATCTCAATCCATGGCATGTTTTTTGTCTCTGTGACTTTCTGTCTCGGTTAACTGATTGTCATTGGGTTTTATCTTTCAACAGCATCCTCTCGTAAGAGGGGTGGCACCAAGTCAGGCCTTTAGGAATCACTTGTAAAGATAGTTCTTCATTATTGCAATGTGTGCAGGTGTGAGAGGCAGTCATGTATGTAATCTTGCAATGTCTTCAAGATACTTCACAGTATCCAGACTAACGAATAAGTCTCCATTTTGGATAAGTTCAACTTTTTCGTACTTCTGAATACTCAAAATATTGGTTATTAAGTTTGTTTGTCAATACCTCGGATAATACGAAGTCGAGGCTGGAAAATTCGTCTTATTTGAACCTCAGATAACAAACCTCAGATAACACGAACCTTTTTGTACCCCCCCTTCCCCCCTAGGGGTTCGGCTTATCCGGACTGCACTGTATGTGTCATATATATATATGTGTGTGTGTGTGTGTGTGTGTGTGTGAGAGAGAGAGAGAGAGATGTCCGGTTTGCTTTGCATAGCTATGATGTTGTAACATCTAGTGTTCTTGTATAGCTATGAATGATATTGTTACATCAAGTCACCTTTAAATAGCTGTGAGAGGGTAAGTTACATCTAGTGCTTTACATGTAGCTATGAGATTCTGTGGTACATCTATTGCCCTGTGTATACTGTATAGCTATGAGATTATGGTGTGTCTCATGTCCACTGTTTAGCAATAGGACTCTACATCCGGTGTCCCCTGTGTAGCTATGAGAGTATGGTGTGTCTCATGTCCACTGTATAGCAATAGGACTCTACATCCGGTGTCCCCTGTGTAGCTATGAGATTATGGTGTGTCTCATGTCCACTGTATAGCAATAGGACTCTACATCCGGTGTCCCCTGTGTAGCTATGAGAGTATGGTGTGTCTCATGTCCACTGTATAGCAATAGGACTCTACATCCGGTGTCCCCTGTGTAGCTATGAGAGTATGGTGTGTCTCATGTCCACTGTATAGCAATAGGACTCTACATCCGGTGTCCCCTGTGTAGCTATGAGAGTATGGTGTGTCTCATGTCCACTGTATAGCAATAGGACTCTACATCCGGTGTCCCCTGTGTAGCTATGAGAGTATGGTGTGTCTCATGTCCACTGTATAGCAATAGGACTCTACATCCGGTGTCCCCTGTGTAGCTATGAGAGTATGGTGTGTCTCATGTCCACTGTATAGCAATAGGACTCTACATCCGGTGTCCCCTGTGTAGCTATGAGAGTATGGTGTGTCTCATGTCCACTGTATAGCAATAGGACTCTACATCCGGTGTCCCCTGTGTAGCTATGAGAGTATGGTGTGTCTCATGTCCACTGTATAGCAATAGGACTCTACATCCGGTGTCCCCTGTGTAGCTATGAGAGTATGGTGTGTCTCATGTCCACTGTATAGCAATAGGACTCTACATCCGGTGTCCCCTGTGTAGCTATGAGAGTATGGTGTGTCTCATGTCCACTGTATAGCAATAGGACTCTACATCCGGTGTCCCCTGTGTAGCTATGAGAGTATGGTGTGTCTCATGTCCACTGTATAGCAATAGGACTCTACATCCGGTGTCCCCTGTGTAGCTATGAGAGTATGGTGTGTCTCATGTCCACTGTATAGCAATAGGACTCTACATCCGGTGTCCCCTGTGTAGCTATGAGAGTATGGTGTGTCTCATGTCCACTGTATAGCAATAGGACTCTACATCCGGTGTCCCCTGTGTAGCTATGAGAGTATGGTGTGTCTCATGTCCACTGTATAGCAATAGGACTCTACATCCGGTGTCCCCTGTGTAGCTATGAGAGTATGGTGTGTCTCATGTCCACTGTATAGCAATAGGACTCTACATCCGGTGTCCCCTGTGTAGCTATGAGAGTATGGTGTGTCTCATGTCCACTGTATAGCAATAGGACTCTACATCCGGTGTCCCCTGTGTAGCTATGAGAGTATGGTGTGTCTCATGTCCACTGTATAGCAATAGGACTCTACATCCGGTGTCCCCTGTGTAGCTATGAGAGTATGGTGTGTCTCATGTCCACTGTATAGCAATAGGACTCTACATCCGGTGTCCCCTGTGTAGCTATGAGAGTATGGTGTGTCTCATGTCCACTGTATAGCAATAGGACTCTACATCCGGTGTCCCCTGTGTAGCTATGAGAGTATGGTGTGTCTCATGTCCACTGTATAGCAATAGGACTCTACATCCGGTGTCCCCTGTGTAGCTATGAGAGTATGACAATGAGTTGCCTGTGCATCGACATAAGACTGTGTATTACATCTATTGTGTTGTTTATAGCTGTGGGATTCTGTGTTTCAGGGCAGTTCTGGTGGGGGCCTGTGAGAGAAAAAGCATCCTGCTCTTTGACCCCAACAATCAGAAGCTGATTGGCTGCAATGGCAACGCCCACAAAAATGGCGTAAACTGTGTCAAGTGAGTAGCCTCATCTTAGTCTGGTGTTCGTTTTGCCAATTATATATTTTGTAAGGAGGGGGGAGTTATCAAGTGTTTCAAAATTGATCCTTATTCATAGATCATAATATATTGTTGAATTATGTGCAAGAAATATAACATACACCACACTAGTTAGTGCTTGAAGATTTTTTTTCCCACTCGTTCTGTCATTAGCAAAAAAAGTATATGACAAAGAATGTATACTCCCTCCTAATCTTCTGTGGGTCAGCTAATTCATAGAGCAGATTATGAAGTAAAGCTTTTCTTTGCAATCTGTTTGGCCATCTGTACATAGATGTCTGTTTTCCCCTCATGTTGTCTGTCTGTAGTTCTTTGTCTCTCTCTCTCTCTCACTCTCTTTTTGGGTCATTGTATGTCTGTCTTTCAGTCTCTCTGTCTGTCTGTCCATCCCTCTGTCCATCCCTCTGTCTGTCCAGCCATCTGGCCATCTGTCTGCCTCTCTGTCTCTCTGTCGGCTGCCTCTCTCTCTCCTCCCCTTTCTGCCCTCCCCCCACCCCTCCACC
>JAWQFJ010002589.1:47500-55000 GCA_034096865.1 Theodoxus fluviatilis
CAGTGCTGTTTCTCTTTTTTCAACTTCCTCTTCCTCCTTCTTCTTCCATTTCTTCCTTGTCTTCCACTTCCTCATCTTATTTTCTTTCTTTACTGATAATATCAATTAACAGCAAACTATCGACTTTTCACCTGAGCAAGGGAACCCCTAAAATGACACATTTTGAAACATCTGTCTTGAACAAAATTCAATTGTTTCATTTCTACAACATTTAGCCTGCCTCTTTTTTTTCACTACCACTTTCTGTGATAGAAATTTCAGTTTTTTAATTGTAGCAAAGGGAGAAGCATCAAATGGAAGTTAATACTAAGCATTTTGCTTCCAGCATTTTCGTTCACAGTGCTCTGGCAACGTACCAGAAATAAAAGTGTTGAATAATGCAGTGGGTTGAAATGCTGGCAAACTTATTTGGATAGAAAAAGAACATATGAAAAGAAAAGAAAGAAAAACCCATATAGAGTTTGAGACAAAACCCCTGAGAAACTTATCTGATGGGTATGGATGAATTTAAACATGGTTTGTGCCCTTTTTGCAGCTCTTGAAATCATGCCTTTTGTTTTTTGCCTTATGTTGAAAATATGTTAGCTGAATGCTGTAGGCTCTAACTTGCTGAAGATCAAAAACAGCTGACCAACTTCCAACTCCATTAACATGATTTAGAAAATGTCTCCAAATCTGCAGTGCACATTGCTGTCACAGTTTTCCTGTTCTTTGAAGAAACTTTCTCTTGAACTGACCATCATGGATTATTTATGGACATCATGCATATTATAGACTGCAGTGATCTAAAAGCTGCCTACTTAAAAATTGTTGTCTAAGAACTATGAACAGGTATGTTTTCTGTTTAAGTTTCATATGTAGAGAAGGTATTCCACCATAATGAGATATACATATGTTTAATAGCTGTAAGTGTGTGTTAAGTTATACATGTGGAAACAGAAAGACAGCCCGAGTTAAAATGCAATTATGTCGTGAGCAGGCAGTGTTGCTGTTCAGGCGTTTCAACAGCCTACATCCCTACATGGCAAATGCATGTCTATAAGGCAGGCGCCTCAGATTCTTTTTTGTTGTTGTCGTGCATCTCTCTGCAACAGTGCACACACAGCACCCATTGACTGTGATGATCTGTGCAGCAGAAGTGAGATGCTATGCTGCTTGCCATCAAACACAGTCAAGGATTCCTGCTGACAGATGACTGTTCAAATTTGAGTTGCCTTAAAAATTTGAACAATTCCGATAGTTATGCTGTACCTATGAAGAGATTTTCTCCACCATTGTGAGAGCTTGGTGTGATAGTGCCTTGCCTTCAAGCTGTAAGAGAGTAAGAATGGCAGTTGTGGTCCCTACACTCCCACAGTCCAAACCAAACTTTGTCTCTTTTTGTAGTATGCATGTACTGCAGTCTAATCAAGTGCATTAGGAAATGATGAGTATCAGATGATAACAATTGTAGCTTGGACACTTTTGCATTTCACTTAGGATGGGACAGACTTGATTGTTTTTCCCCCACCGATTTCAACTGTTTCTATATACATCCCATTTTGATCAAATGACAAAGCCTCAAGAGCCCTTTTAACGTTATTCAATGCTAGTTCACATTGTCGCTTTTTTTACTTGGTTCATACCGTGTCACTATACATGTGTATTGGCAATGGGGTGTTTGTGCTTGTTTGTCAGTAAAAGTTGTGTTACTGAATGTGCTTTGTTACTTGTCTAGCTATCTGCCTTCCCAATGCTGTTGACAACAAAGCAGTCGGCCATCTTTTCTGGGAAACCTCCTATGAGACAATTTCTGTTATATGACTACCTCTGTTTGAAGACCAAGTTTTTTACTGATTTTTTATTGTATTTTTCTCTTTAAAATGCTTAAATCACGCCAGTTGTTACTAAATGATATATTTTAGGATCTGATTCTGATTCTCTCTCTCTTTCTCTCTCTCTGTCTCTGTCTCTCTCTCTGTCTCTCTGTCTCTCTGTCTCTCTCTCTCTCTCTCTCTCTCTCTCTCTCTCTCTCTCTCTCTCTCTCTCTCTCTCTCGCTTGCGCTCTCTCTCTCTCTCGCTTGCGCTCTCTCTCTCTCTCTCTCGCTTGCGCTCTCTCTCTCTCTCTCTCTTGCTTGCGCTCTCTCTCTCTCTCTCTATCTCTATATCTCTCTCTCTCTCTATCTCTCTCTCTCTCTCTCTCTCTCTCCACCCCTTTCCCTCTCCCTCTCCACCCCTCTCCCTCTCCTCCCTCTCCTCCCTCCCTCCCTCCCTCCTTCCCTTCCTCCCTCCCTCCCTCCCTCCCTCCCTCCCTCCCTCCCTCCCTCCCTCCCTCCCTCCCTCCCTCCCTCCCTCCCTCCCTCCCTCCCNNNTCCTCTAACTTCCACCAAAGATTATAGGTTACACAAAGATAGTTCATTAGCTCATTGTTGTGAGGGTTGAGACACGTTGCGCCCCAAGCGGCTAGAACTATTGGTGAATCAAGGAAAGTTAATCACACCTCTTAGCGACATGTAAAACTTCTTGTTTATCGACGGTTTCTGATGCGTTCCGATCATGTTTGTGAATAACTTTACTGTGTAATGTGTAATAAAATGATTTGCTGCAATAATGGGGGTGTTTTGGCTTTGTTTTTTTGTAGCAGGCGTTGTGAAATCCAACTCGACCTAGATCTTTGAATTCAGTTGCCGCTTCCGCAAAGATTTATAGTTATAATCAAGCGATGCCATGTGACCTGCATTTCGATTGTTAAAAAGTAGGACCTTTCAATACCTTTTGATGCATTCAACATACAGCTTTGATAAATTAATGCTGTTCATGGCTTACATTTTCTTCGGATGGGTTTCTAGTATCCCAAAATATAGCTTTTTCTGCGCGAACTGGAGATAGCTGCCGCCATTGAATTGTCCAAAGCGTAGACATAAACGCCATATCTACACGAAAGCAGTCCTCTGATTAGTTCCCAAATAGAATCCTCCAATCAGCAGGCAGCTTTCTTCGCCATCTTGTCACTAAGCGGTGTGAGTACACTTTCCTTGATTCACCCCTACTCTCGCCGCTAGGTGCAGCGTCTTGTAACTTTATAGAGCAAAAGCTCGGCATGAGCTATCTTTGTGTAACCTATAATCTTTGCTTCCACACACCTACACAAACAGGTGCTGGCTGGACTTCCAAATCTCTGAACTAATTAAGATAATTAAGAAACAGAAGAACCTTGAACCACGCGTATTCCCCCTCTGATCTAGCCGTGGTCCGCCCCCCCCCCCCCCCCCCCCCCAACACCCCCCCCCCCCCCTCCCGACATCCGGATACTAACTCTTTATGTGCCCAATTTAAATGGCATGCATAGTAATTAGATCAAGTGATAGACTGGCACACACCCTCCCTTCAACAGGTTCATTGTTGGTAAAGTGACCAGGAGAATAAGAATCGTGTTCGCTAGTGAAAGTGGAGTGTATTTCCAAGGTAGTGAAAGTGGAGTGTATTTCCAAGGTAGTGAAAGTGGAGTGTATTTCCAAAAGAGTGAAAGGGGAGTGTATTTCAAAGGTAGTGAAAGGGGGAGTATATTTCAAAGGCAGTAAAAGTGGAGTGTATTTCCAAGGCAGTGAAAGGGGATTGCACTTCCAAGGCAGTGAAAGTGGAGTGTAATTCCAAGGCAGTGAAAGGGGAGTATATTTCAAAGGTAGTGAGAGGGGAGTATATTTCAAAGGCAGTGAAAGGGGAGTATATTTCAAAGGCAGTGAAAGGGAGTATATTTCAAAGGCAGTGAAAGGGGAGAATATTTCCAAGGCAGTGAAAGTGAAGTGTATTTCCAAGGCAGTGAAAGAGAAGTGTATTTCCAAGGCAGTGAAAGTGGAGTGTATATCCAAGGCAGTGAAAGTGGAGTGTATTTCCAAGGAAGTGACAGTGGAGTATATTTCCAAGGCAGTGAAAGTGGAGTGTATATCCAAGGCAGTGAAAGTGGATTGTATTTCCAAGGCAGTGAAAGTGGAGTGTATTTCCAAGGCAGTGAAAGAGGAGTATATTTCCAAGGCAGTGAAAGTGGAGAAGGCAGTGAAAGTGGAGTGTATTTCCAAGGAAGTGACAGTGGAGTATATTTCCAAGGCAGTGAAAGTGGAGTGTATTTCCAAGGCAGTGAAAGAGGAGTATATTTCCAAGGCAGTGAAAGTGGAGAGTTTTGCCAAGTGACTCATTCCAAAGACATCTGTCAGCCCCATAGTGAGACTGGTGACACTGCGAGATTGATTACTCTTTCACGGTGAGCGTGTAGCAGTTACAACCCAGATAGGATGACTCATACCTGATTGCAGACGCGCACCGTGTCACGATGCATTGACAGATGAACGACAGCATTAACGCTCAGTCTCATCAAGCCTTTAGCAGTACGAGGCCAGTCTGTGCTACATGTGACTCGTCTGAACCATGCCAGACCTTCCTGCACGCATGCAATGGCGGGACTGCACGTGACTTAGTATTAATATAAAGAATACCAAAGCCTTTGAACAGGTGTGTTTTTTTTAACCACAGAATGAATGCCGCGTTAATACTCAAGTTCTGTTATTATGATTATTATTATAATTATCAGCAGCAGCAGTAGTTCTTTTTTCTCAAAAGCTATGAATTCTCTAAATTACTGGCTAACATGAAAACGACATATACTGGCCTTGTCCACGTAAACTCAGAGGGTTGGAGAATGGTGGAGAATGGTTGACTTTGATAGTCTCTTTGTCGAGTACGAGGCAGCTTGAAGACACGAAACTCACTTTAATCTTTGAAAAACTGTTATTACTTAATGTATATCCACACTGCAAGCAAGGCATCGAGTTCGTTGGCTCACAACATTGTTCTTCTCGCAGAATTTACAAATTGGGGAAATGCATATGAGGAGAGCAGTATTGCACAAAGGCAGCGTGTACTCTAGTCTGGGCACACACACACACACATGCATGCACACACACACACACACACACACACACTACACACACAGAGTCACGTACGCATGCATACACAAACACACACACACACACACACACACACACACACACACACACACACAGTCACATATGCATGCATACACAAACACAAACACGCACGCACACACACGCACGCATACACACACACACACACACACACACACACACTTCACGTGTGTATGTGTGTGTGTATGTGGGGGGGGGGGGGGTACATTTTTTTATTCTTCCGTGACCAGTTCCAACATCCCTCAGAAAATGAACTCTTCCATCGAGTCACTCATCTGGTGACTGTAATGTTACTTGTGCGGAAGAGCCCATTTAGGATGTGTGGACAAATTTCGAAAGTTCCTAGCTGTACCTTTCATTAAAGTTGGACAGCATGATCAAGCAGGAATGTTGGGGTGTGTAGTCGAGTGGTGGCACGATAGACCTGCACTCGCAGTTGGTTGCGGTTAGTGCATGAGTCGTTCGGAAGCTGCATGATCTCCGGTTGGAATACTCCCCAGGGAGTGGAGCATTCTATTTCTAGTTCACTAGAGACTTCGCGTACCGGCGAAAGTGTCTCTAGTCCAGTTGACATCACGTGATGCAAGGTTTTCGTCCGAAATATGCATGAGGAGGTCACATGGGAGGCTTGTGGGATAGCCGATCTGCTCTCTGGCATACGCCGTCAAAGTAATTCTAAGACACAAAACTCTTAACTTACTCTTGTTGATGCAATAAACAACGTTTATTCGATAAAATAAAATGTTTGTGTTGAAATGGAAACACGTTTTGACATCTGAATTATTTCTGTAAAAAATGGAGAAAAAAATAGTATCAGAACGAACTATTTTTGGCGCAATACTGCAATGCGAAGGGTCAAGTCAATTACACATTCATTGCGAACTTTGCCAGAGTCACTACTGACTCGGGTTCACAGAATGGGAGTGGAGTTGCTCCTGGCACGTGCCTGACTGCACATGTGCGTCTTATTTGTCTGTCACAGTGTTTGCTTTCCCGTGTCAGTGAAGGGTTCATCAAGCAGAAGTGTTCAGGGGATAAAGAATAAAGTGGTTTGAGACCCAGGCAATGGGGATGGGTCCTGATATGAAACCACACATTTGGGTGTTTTCCCCCCCTCCAAACATTGGTATGGTGCTTGTTTCGTGGTGCGCCGTCACGGCGATTCATGATGGCTGTCCGTCGGACTCAAACAAAGGGCCAACGTAGTTTCGATGGACAGCCAATGTCGGACCGATAGTGGATGCAAATTTATGCTATGAGCTGTCATTTGGCAGATTGCAGGCCGATATTTTTAACCAATGGTGGGCCAATGATGGGCCATTGGTGGGTCAATGGTGTGTCAATGATGGGCCAATGATGGGCCATTGGTGGGTCAATGGTGTGTCAATGATGGGCCAATGATGGACCAATAGTGGGCCAATGATGGACCAATAGTGGGCCAATGATGGGCCAATGGTGGGCCAATGATGGGCCAATGATGGGCCAATGGTGGGTCAATGATGGGCCAATAGTGGGCCAATGGTGAACCTCTGTGTGCCGCCGGGGTCTCGGCTCCTGCGATGAGACCGGACACTGCAGCTGTTCAATGCAAGAGCTTTAATTAATTAATTAATGGAGAGAGAGAGAGAGAGATAGAGAGAGAGAGAGAGAGAGAGAGAGAGAGAGAGAGAGAGAGAGAGAGAGATTGATTGATTGATTGGTTGATTGATTGATTGGTTGATTGATTCTTTATTTATCAAGGATGAAATTTTATGCATTTCTGCCTATCTTACAAATTGTCCTTGCTCATAAAGATATGAAAACATGGATAGATAATAAAAAATACACAGTAGCTAATCTATGTACAACAGTTGGTAAGATGAAGAATATGATCCACAATGACAAAGATTTTAGTAGATGCCTTTGACAAGTGTCAGCTCAGTGAGTCTTCAAGTTCAAGCAATACGTGTCATATGTACAGGCGACAGCAGTGAGATCATCTGAATAGATAATCACGTATGGATGCTTTAAAAGACTTCGTGGAAGTATTGTTCCTTAGGTGCAATGGGAGTGTATTCCATGTCATAACACCTGCATATGTAATACTACCTTTGAAAATGGTTACTCTAGGTCGTGGTAGAATGAAAGTGTTGCGAGATAGTAAATGGCTTGTTTGGGGACGAATGAAGAGATCAGTAAGATACTTCGGTGCTCGTGAATGAGCAATTTTGTGCATAAGCTAGGATGCATTTATTAAGGACGAGGTGTTTTTGGAAGGTTAGTAAGCCAAGATTTCTGATCTTTTCATCCGTAGACAATGTCGAGTCGGAAATAATAAGCTTGACAGCTCGTCTGTACAGTGATTTAATCTTGTTCAAGTGCACTGCCATGGAGCCATCCCATACAACAGATGCAAAATTAATATGGGAATTTATGTGTGAGTGAAAAAACATGCACATGCGCATGCATCGGTGGTGACAAAATGCCTCAGTTTGGAGAGCAGGAAAATGTTCTTACCAATAGTTTTGCAAAGGAATTGACATGTTGTTAACAAGTTAGTTGT
>JAWQFJ010002589.1:60000-62500 GCA_034096865.1 Theodoxus fluviatilis
TAAAAACCTCATTACTCCTGCAGCTCGCATGCAAATACTCACCTGGAGGTAAACCTCACGAGGAAATGCCCCAGGCAGGACGGTGGAGGGTAAGACACTCCTCCCACCAGACTAGAAAAAGCTGCGCTTTGACAAGGACCTTTCTGCACCTGTAGCATGAGGTCACTGGAGTTCGTAGTGTGGGTCCTCTGTGGGCTGGGGTCGTGGAGACCCATCCATGTGCGTGTGTGTGTGCGTGTGTGAGTGTGTGTGTGTGTGTATGTGTGTGTGTGTGTGTGTGTGTATGTGTGTGTGTGTGTGTATGAATGTGTGTATGTGTGAGGGCATGCGTGTGTGTGTGTGTGTGTGTGTGTATGAATGTGTGTATGTGTGAGTGCATGCGTGTGTGTGTGTGTGTGTGTGTGCGCGCGTGCGCGTGTATGCGTGCGTGTGGTGTGTGTGTGTGTGTGTGTGTGTAATTGTGTGTGCGTGTATGAATGTGTGTATGAGTGAGTGCATGCGTGCGTGCGTGCATGCGTGTGTGTGCGTGCGTGCGTGTGTGTGTGCGTGCGTGCGTGCGCGCGTGCGTGCGTGCGTGTGTGTGTTTGTGTGTGCAAAGAAGGATAACTGCACATTATCTGCGTCGGTTCTTGTATCATATTCGACGCTGAACAAGACCCCCAACATTGCCGAAGACGACTGTCTGGTAGTGAAACATTATCGAGTGATGTGGCGTGTAGTGTGTGCTAAGGACGTTTCTGTGTAATCTGCACATGCGCATGCACAATAAAATAAGATCAGCTCCTGTTATGATGTTTTAAAACATTGGAACAAGGTTGCTGGGACAGAAAATCCAACTGATAGTATACTAGAACAATATTTGTGGTATGATTCAAATATCTGTTACTGTAGGGTACCAGTCAGGTCCAAAAAATAGAATGACAAAGGCATCTTGCAGGTGAAACATATTATTGAAAACAACGATCCAGCCATTTTCTTCAGTCTGAAAACAAAATTCAGTTTGAGTGCAGAAGATGTCTTTACTTACCGAACCATAAAAAAGTCCATTCTACAGGAATGGATAAAAAAGAAGAAGTCAAAGTCAGTGTGAAAGAATGAGTGAGAGAATAAACAGGACGTCAAAATGCACTAACTTATTTTACTCACTTCTAATTCATAACATAGACATAGACACCCACTCCCCTCTAAAATAGGGTAAAAATAATTAGAGGACAATAACATTGACTGGGAAAAGATTTATACTCTGCCAAAGCAATGCACAATATATTCTCAGCTAAGGACCTTTCAGTTCCAATTCCTACAACGGATTATCTCAACAAATACCCTCCTTCTATGTAGAAGGAAATACTGCTGGTGTTGTGTTGAAACACAAGAACATCTATTCTGGGAGTGTAAATAATTCAAGATTTCTGGAACAAACTGCAGCACTATCTAGAAGTCAGGAAGGCAAAATTCCATATACATTAATATTTTCTCGGATATATTCTTTGGCGATTAAATGGCCTCTCCTATAGTAAACCTTATTTTATTATTAGCCAAACGATACATGCTTCAGAGTTCTTCAGGTAAATTATCCAATCAACATGTAAAATTGAAGAAAGAAATGCCTTAAAATATGGAACGTTGGACAAATTTCAGAGCAAAGGGTCACCTGTGTTTCCCATAAAAATATAATAGTATAAGAAGAAATGGCTCTTTCCCAATGCCCCCTGATACTGTTCCTCCCCCTCCCCCTTTCCCCTTCTCTCAGTACCCCCCCCCCCCCCTCCCCCGGCCTCATCACATCATTTACATGTATGTACGGATGTTTTTGGTGGTTTTTCTCTTTTTCTGTCTTGTTGCTTGTATGCAAAACTGCATGCTGTGCAGTGTTTGCACCTGAGCCTTAGAGCCATGTGCGTGTGCGTGTCTCCCTGCTAATGTATCACCCTCTCTGAATTATTACAATAAAATGATTTTTTTAAAGTAAAGGTCAGCAGAACACGGAGCAGATAACACAGCAGTGTCACTTGCAGTTTTTACACGAATCCGTTTTCGCAGCTTCTGCCTCCATCTGTCGCGAGAGAAACACGCCTGGCCGCCATTGATGCAAAGTCGTTGTCCTCTCTAGCCCGGATCTGGCAACACCAGCGCTTTCAAACTCGTGTCTTGTGTGTCTTAATGGCAGTGATGAAAGTCGTTGTCCTCTATATTCCGGATCTGGCAACACCAGCGCTCTCAAACTCGTGTGTCTTAATGGCAGTGATGCAAAGTCGTTGTCCTCTCTAGCCCGGATCTGGCAACACCAGCGCTCTCAAACTCGTGTCTTGTGTGTCTTAATGGCAGTGATACAAAGACGTTGTCCTCTCTAGCCCGGATCTGGCAACACCAGCGCTCTCAAACTCGTGTGTCTTAATGGCAGTGATGCAAAGACGTTGTCCTCTCTAGCCCGGATGTGGCAACACCAGCGCTCTCAAACTCGTGTGTCTTAATGGCAGTGATACAAAGTCGTTGTCCTCTC
>JAWQFJ010002589.1:70000-84425 GCA_034096865.1 Theodoxus fluviatilis
GGCAGAGAAAGTGGAGATGGAAGAGATAGAGAGAGGGAGTGGGGGAAGGCAGACAAGGAATAGAAGAGATAGACGGTGGTAGAGAGAGAGGGAATGGGGAAGACAGACTAAGAAGAGGAGAGGTTGAAGATGGTGGAGAGAGAGAGAGAGAGAGAGAGAGAGAGAGAGAGAGAGAGAGAGAGAGAGAGAGAGAGAGAGAGAGAGAGGGGGGGCAGACAAGGAAGAGGCAAAGCAGCCAGCCAGCCAGCCAAACAGACAGACAGGCAGACAGACAGACAGTCAGGCAGGCAGGCAGGCAGACAGGCAGACAGGCAGACAGACAGACAGTCAGACAGACAGGCAGGCAGGCAGGTAGGCAGGCAGGCAGGCAGGCAGGCAGGCAGGCAGGCAGACAGGCAGCCAGCCAGCCAAACAGACAGACAGGCAGACAGACAGACAGTCAGACAGACAGGCAGGCAGGCAGGCACGCACGCACACACACACACACACACACACACACACACACACACACACACACACACACACAAACAGGCAGGCAGGCAGGCAGAATGACAAACCCTTATTCATCTCTAAGAATGGTACTTCACAGGAAGTTACAATAATATCAGAAGGTTACATCGATCTAAATCAGAAAAATCACTTAAAGTACAAAAAACACACATTGAACGAAAAAAAAGGTCGACATCAGAAGAAAACAAATTCACATGAATACAATGATTAAATCAACAATTTCACTCAGATGGATTTGAAATCAACGAACACGGATATGATACACAACATAGCTGACTGAGATGCGAGGTAGGGAGGAGACAAAAGCAAGCATACAGCGTTGTGAGGGCCAAGGACGAAAACAGGGGAAGCGGGGAGGGGGGTTGCAGTGTTTGCCAGGGATGTGGACAGTTGCACAGGGAGGGGAGGGGAGGGGAGGGAAGGGGAGGGAGGAAGAAAAGGCGTGGAAAGCCAATGGCAGACCAGGGGGAAGAGAACAAGAAGGATAGGGCTGAACTGATCTTGAGGCAGATGGTGGGTGGCTTGAAGTAGAAGGGGTGATGAAATAAGCATGGGGAAGGATGGGGATAAGGCGAAAGTTAAGGATTGGAAGGGGGGTGGGGGGAATTAGGGGAAGTTAAGGATTGGAGGATGAGGGTGAGGGGATAGGTGGGAGGGAGGAGAGAGAGAATAAGAGAAGTGTGAAGTATGTGGAGCAGGGAGTTAAGGGTGGGGGTGTTGTGAATGAGGGGGCTGGGTGAAGAGGAGAGGCAGGAACAGAGTAGGGGTTGGAACACGTGGAGGGGGAGGGTGGGGTTTGGGGGGAGAGGAGGGGGTGGGGGGGGAGGTATGTCAACCTACAGAAGGTGCGCGATGCACTAAGGGGACTGAAAATCATCCTGCCACTGCACTCCCTGTCTCGCTCGTCCCCTGTGACCTTGTCTACGTGACTGTGACCGTGTCTACGTGACTGTGACCGTGTCTACGTTACTGTGACCGTATCTACGTGACTGTGACCTTGCCTACGTGACGGTGGCCTTGTCTACGTGACTGGCATTGCCTACGTGACTGTGACATTGCCTATGTAACTGTGACCTTGTCTACGTGACTGTGGCTCTTGCCTACGTGACTGTGGCCTTGCTTACGTGACTGTGACCTTGCTGACGTGAATGTGACCTTGTCTTCGTGGCAGTGGCCTTGCTTACGTGACTGTGACCTTGCTGACGTGAATATGAACGTGCTGACGTGACTGTGACCTTGTCTACGTGACGGTGGCCTTGCCTACGTGACTGTGGTCTTGCCCACGTGACTGTGGCCTTGCTCACGTGACTGTGACCTTGCTGACGTGAATGTGGCCTTGCCTACGTGACTGTGGCCTTGCCTACGTGACTGTGGCCTTGCCTACGTGACTGTGGCCTTGCCTACGTGACTGTGGCCCTGCCTACGTGACTGGTGCAGGCAGCAGTGGCTTGCCACCACGCCATGGGTAGAGTGCCGGCGACAGGGGAACTGCACTCTGGAGAGGCTGCCACTCCATCCAGCTCTACACTGTAGTGTCTCTTGCTCTGTGGCCTTGCACTGCAGGCAGAGGTGTTAGGCCGTCAGACTGTATTCGTTCGTTCGTTCGTTCATTCATTCATTCATTATATTCATTCATTCATTCATTCATTCATCAATTTCTTTGATGTCGCTGTTCCTCCATTGCTCTTTCTCACGTTTTTCCTTTAATTTCTTAAAGTTGCCAAAGCCATTAACAAACGAACAAAAACGTCCAAAAGCAAGCAAGCAAGCAAGCAAACAAAAAAGCAATCAAGCAAACATACACAAACAAACAAATGAACGAATGAACGAACGAACGAACGAACGAACGAACGAACGAACGAACAAAAAGAAATGACGATTGAACGAAAAAACAAGCTAGCGAGGAGTAGCACGAAGACACACAGGGAAAACTTCGAAACGTTCCGAGTGGTTGCGTGAAGGCTGAAGTGCAACGTGTCACAGTACCAAAGCCTTTTGGCGGGGTGCAGAACATAGCTGTCACACTCAGGCCCTCGTAACTCAAGCCCTCGAAACTCAAGCCCTCGAAACTCAAGCCCTCGTCACTTAAACCCTCGTAACTCAAGCCCTCGTCACTCAAGCCCTCGTCACTCAAGCCCTCGTCACTTAAATCCTCGTAACTCAAGCCCTCGTCACTCAAGCCCTCGTCACTTAAACCCTCGTAACTCAAGCCCTCGTCACTCAAGCCCTCGTCACTCAAGCCCTCGTCACTTAAATCCTCGTAACTCAAGCCCTCGTCACTCAAGCCCTCGTCACTCAAGCCCTCGTCACTTAATCTCGTAACTCAAGCCCTCGTCACTCAAGCCCTCGTCACTCAAGCCCTCGTCACTCAAGCCCTCGTCACTCAAGCCCTCGTCACTCAAGCCCTCGTCACTCAAGCCCTCGTCACTCAAGCCCTCGTCACTCAAGTCCTCGTCACTCAAGCCCTCGTCACTCAAGCCCTCGTCACTCAAGTCCTCGTCACTCAAGCCCTCGTCACTCAATCCCTCGTCACTCAAGCCCTCGGCACTCAATCCCTCGTCATACAAGCCCTCGTCACTCAAGCCCTCGTCACTCAAGCCCTCGTCACTCAAGCCCTCGTCACTCAAGTCCTCGTCACTCAAGTCCTCGTCACTCAAGCCCTCGTCACTCAAGCCTTCGTCATACAAGCCCTCGTCACTCAAGCCCTCGTCACTAAAGCCCTCGTCACTCAAGCCCTCGTCTCTCAAGCCCTCGTCACTCAAGTCTGCGTCACTCAAGCCCTCGTCACTCAAACCATCGTCACTCAAGCCCTCGTCATTGCAAATGAAGAAACCTTGCAAGACCATGTGACGAGGTGTGTTGTATTGCCATGTGTGTCGTGTATCGCGTTGCTATTTGATATACTGTATTGTTTTGCTATGTAATGTTTTGTATTGTGTTGCTCTATGATATGCTGTATTGTGTTCCAATGTGATTTGGTGCGTTGTGTTTTGCTGTCTTGCAATGTGTTGTATCGTATTGCCATGCAATATTGTATATTGTTTTGCTATGTGATATGCTGCATTGTGTTGCCATGTAATTCGGTGTGTTGTGTTGTAATGTAATACAACGGGAGAGGAGCGAATCTTTGCAGTGAAGATGGATTCAACCCAACAGAACTAGCCTGACCTGGCTTGGATAGGACAGGACTGCCTCGGATTGGAATGGGTGAAATTGGACTGGATCAGACTGGCTTGGCATGCCGTGAAAGTGAATGAATGGGTTGGAGTCAACTGGACTGGGTCGGCTTCCCAGAGGAACACCGCTGACTCCTTGTTGCGCTGACCCCGCCCTGACCTGGCGTGTACGTGGCAGCTCGCTAATCGCTTCCCCTGCACCTCCTGCACAGTTGGCACGGCGCCGTGGGGCCCAACACGGGACTGCCATTCGGGACGGAGGAAAACTCGCGCCGACTCGAGGGTCAAGAAAAAGGGAGCTGGCCGCTGCGGCGGCGGGCAGAGGGAGTGTCTGTCTCCCCTGGCCCTCGTCACGTCCACAGACAGCGACTTCGCACCTCAGCGCCAGTTTTTACTTCCGCGTGCTCGCGCTGCACTTCCCTCTTCCTCCAAGTGCAGCCACTGTGCTGCACGGACGTCACGTGGGGTTGGGAGGTCAAGGCCGAGGCGTGACAAGGAACGACTCGCACTCCTCGCCACTTTGGGCTCAGACAGTTTTGGACTAAAAAAAGGGGAGTCGTTTGGAGGCTGTTTTGTAGGAACAAACAAACAAATAAATTCACCTTTACACACACACACACACACACACACACACACACACACACACACACACACACACACACACAGACGCACACACACACACACACAGACACACACGCACACACACACATACAGACAACACACACACACACACCTGGCACGGACGATGATGCCCGCGCACTGCGTGCATGCAGTCACGACAGTGATGCAGATTCAGCAGCAGGGCAGGCAGGGAGAGCAGACGGGATTAACCGCGTTTTGGCATGTCCCCAATACCTGGACATCTCCACTGTCACACCTGGGGCCCTCAGCCTCGGAAAAGCTATCAGATCACGTCGTGAGAGAAAAAAGTGTGTGTGTCTGCACGTCGCGAGAGAAAAAAAGTGTGTGTGTGTGCACGTCGTGAGAGAGAAAAAAAGTGTATGTGTGGGTGGGGGGTGGGGGGTGGGGGTGGGGGGTGGGAAGGTGGGGGGAGGCAGAAAGAAAGAGCAAAGAAAAATTACAATATAAGAAGGACCAAGAAAGACAGACTGATATACAGACAGACACACAGACAGACAGACAGACATACAGACATACAAACATACAAACATACAGACAGACAGACAGACAGACAAACATACAGCCAGCCAGCCAGCCAGCCAGACAGACAGACAGACAGACAGACAGACAGACAGACAGACAGACAGACAGACAGACAGACAGACAGACAGACAGACAGACAGACAGACAGACAGACAGACATGCAGGCA
Source organism: Theodoxus fluviatilis (assembly GCA_034096865.1). Lineage (NCBI taxonomy): Eukaryota > Metazoa > Mollusca > Gastropoda > Cycloneritida > Neritidae > Theodoxus > Theodoxus fluviatilis. The sequence goes on from JAWQFJ010002589.1 coordinate 75,018, forward strand.
GGCAGGCAGGCAGGCAGACAGATGGACGGACGGACGGACAGACATACAGACATACAAAAGGAAGGAAGGAAAGAAAGAAAGAAAGAAAGAAAAAAGAGAGAAAGAGGCAACCAGATGGAATGGACAGCCAGACTGGGGGGTGGGGGGGGGGGGGGGTTGGGGGGGGGGGGGTGTTGGGGCTAGAAGTAGCGGGTCCGAGAAGGAAAGAAAACATGATATCAACGAAAGATATGCAACAGACAGACCGACGGACGGACGGACGGACGGTTAGACTCGCATCACACACACACACACACACACACACACACACACACACACACACACACACACACACACACACACACACACACACACACACACACACACACACACACACACACACACACGTAGGTAGGAAGGTTAACATTCTTGCACAAAGACATGGTATGTACAGGACATACATGCAAACAAACACGCCGGCACCCACGCATGCAAGCAGGCAGGCACGTAAGAGCACGCGTGCACACAAATCCCCCAGCCACTAAAGCTGGCCGCAGGATGAGTCATTGCTGCAGTACTTAAGTAGGAACGCGCTCACGCTCTGCTCCTCCCGATGACGCGGCGAAAGAGTCAATGGCAAGGAAGGAAAAACAGCGGTCACGTCTTCCCGAGCGGGGATTGAACCACGGTACCTCCTCGCCAGACACGTCTGGCGACTGCTTGACCACTACGCCAAATCCATTCAACAGCGTAGTTGCCTGTTCACCTGTGGTCAATGTTCTCTTGGAAGGGAGGTACTCTGAATGCTGCAACAGGAGGTGGAAGATATATATCGCTGCAGAGAAATGCATGGAGAGGAACGTGTCTAATAGGGCGGAGAGGTGTCGTGTTCAATCCTTGCTCGGGATGACTGCACAGCTGTTTTCCATGTAGACAGCATACACACACGTGACTGCTGTTTTCCATGGAGACAGACAGCATACACACACGACTGCTGTTTACCATGGAGGCAGCATACACACACGACTGCTGTTTTCCATGGAGGCAGACAGCATACACACACGACTGCTGTTTACCATGGAGGCAGCATACACACACGTGACTGTTTTCCATGGAGGCAGCATACACACACGTGACTGTTTTCCATGGAGGCAGCATACACACACGTGACTGTTTTCCATGGAGGCAGCATACACACGTGACTGCTGTCAACGCAGAGTTGCAGGCAAGAATGCCATCATCGTGAGCGTACAAGACCAGCCTGTCTGCATACTGCGTCGTGTCTTTCTTGTCGCTACTATGGACAAGGCCTCGTTCTCTTCAGTGTGACTCAGGCCTTCCACGCTTTCCTCGCCCTAATGAAACGTGTTGTGGTTTCCACGATGACTTTCCAGATTTCTGAGTTTCTGTATCGGTCGTATGACTGCGTGTTGTATGTATGTATGTATGTATGTATGTATGTATGTATGTATGTATGTATGTATGTATGTATGTATGTATGTATGTATGTATGTACATGACTGCGTGTTGATTCCGGTGAATTCTTGTATTCCTTCTGTCGATGAGATCAAGACGTGTTGAGTCATTGTAAGTTGGGACACTTCGATGCTGTTTCGACTTGCTTCGATGGTTTCCGTGTCTGCTCTGTTGAGTTTTCTATTGAATGAGTCTCGACTGAGTGAATTTTGTCGAAGCATGAAGCAATATTTCGTGTCCATGCCCATCTACAATCTGGTTCTATAAGGTTCTAGTAGTCGCAGCAACTGACTTCAGTACTCGCTCCGCGGCAAGCGGAACATCAGCATCCGATTCATCAGAGTTCGTTTAACTCCACGAAATCCACTTGACGTGCTCGGTTGAGGAGAATCTTGGGATCTTTTCGCAGAGACATCGGTGCTTGTACTAGTCGTGGCAGGCAGAGATGAAGGTTCAGTCAGTGTTGCCGTCGAAACACTGTTTTCAGCCCTACGCTGCTGTCGAATACATGCAGCCTGTTTTGCAAGGCGTCTACGTGATCTACTGTGTCTAAACTTCTCCGAACGTTGTTTTCTTCTCGGCATGATCGCGCAATATCAATCACCGAACGAAATTGAACAGCAACCGATAATTGAGAAGAGCGCCATATTGTTTACACTTTGAGCCAATCCAGAAGCCAGAATGAGTCACGTGACTCCAGCCAGCCAATAGCCTTACCCATGTCATTCGCATTCTAATGGTATCAAAGTCAACTACGATCGCTCGCTCTCTCTCTTGTGGTTGAAATGCTGCGTCAAAAGCACGTTTTTAGCATCGATCTGTTGATGTTTTTTCTTTTCTGAGAGTGTATTTGGGGGTATTGCGGTATATTGCGGTATATTGCGGTCATTAGTAGTACCGGGTTCTTATGAATCAAGCTGGTATTATAGAATAGAATAGAATAGAATAGAATTCTTCGGCTTGCTTAGGCGTCCAGGGCCTATCGCCGATTCTGGTAGTTCTCTGGCTGTATTTTTATTGTTCTTATGGATAAAGAAAAAAATTAGAGAGAAAAAAAAGGCCTAATTGCTGTGCATCATCTGCGCCAGTGGTTCCTCCAGCTTGAACATATATCCTTGTAGATGCTTGTCCACTCTGTTCTTGAACGAGTTCAGGCTCGGTGCCTCAACTACGCTGTTTGGGAGGCTGTTCCACATGTTGATAACTCGCTGGGTGAAGAAATGCTGTCGTAAAGCCATATTGCATCGGTTTTTCTTGAGCTTGTAGGCGTGACCTCTTGTGACACTATTGTCATCGCAGGAAAACAGATTCTCTCCAATCTGATACATGCCGTGCGTATACTTGTACACTTCTATCAGGTCACCTCTAGTTCTTCTGTAGCACAGACTAGGGAGCCTCATCTTGACAAGTCTTTGTTCATATGTGAGATCCTTCAATCCCGGAATTATTTTTGTGGCCCTCCTCTGTACTCTCTCAACGAGTTTTTTGTCTCTTTCCAGATAGGGTGCCCATACTACATTTCCAAACTCTAGGTGCGGTCGTACTAGTGCTATGAACAGTAGCCTCATGGATTCACAGTCCAAGTGTTCGTATGATCGCCGGATGAGACCCAATAGTCTATTTGCTTTGTTAACCTGCGTTTCAATGTGTTGGGAGAACTTCAGCTCACTATCTATCTGCACTCCCAGGTCCCTCTCCACTCTAGTCTCTTCAAGCGTCACCCTTTCTTGACTGCCATGTTTTCTCATTTCATATTTTCTTTTAGAATTGTTTTTACCTAGGTGTAGCACCTTACACTTGTCCGCATTGAAGCGCATTTGCCACCTGTCCGCCCAGTCCACCAGAGCATCTAGATCTGTTTGCAACTTTACGCCATTTTCCTCCTTTTCTACAGATCTGTACAGTTTGGTATCGTCCGCATACATGGAGCACATACTTTCCACTGCATCGGGAAGGTCGTTAATGAACATCACAAAGAGAATCGGACCGAGTATGCTTCCCTGAGGTACCCCGCTTTTCACAGCTGACCAATCTGATAGTACACCATTATGTTAAACAAAAAGTAAAACTTGAAATATAGTCATGTCATCAGCAACATTGGAAGAAATCTCTTATGGACTAATTTCCTCTCATGTTGTATCACGATTTCTCCCTTAGACGACGACGATGACGTAACATGACGCCATCTTGATAATTTTCTCACCAACGCGAAAGGGAGCAAGTGTGCTGAGTGTGTTTCTATCGAGTGAAACAGGTAAGAGCCACTCATTCTTGACAGACCTGTAAAACGAATGCTTAGATAATTGTAGATCATAAACGATGTGTCGGTAGTCCATCAACAGCTCGTCATTTGCAGCGTTCAAACTTCAATCAGTCGACAACAAAACAGTGTACAGCAAATGGCGCGAAGTGAACCTCGTTGATATCGAGGCGGAAATGCGACCTATTTTGCGAATAATCAACGTATTTGGTGGCTAGGTGTTGTGATGAATTATTTCCATTATCCCTCATATAGGATAGAATCTATGTTTGTATGTATTGAAGTTTATCTTAATCAGATGCTCCATCTTGCTTTCATCGTATCGGTCTTCCTGGCTGTTCCAGAAAGAGCTGGAATTCTTCTCTATCTGCATAGAAATCGTTTGCGTGCAATCCTGTCGACATTTTCTCCAAGTGTTAGCGTCTCTTTCCATCCTTTTCTTCCAACAAACCTTCTGTCCATCTTGCTTTGTAAAGATGCACTCTGCTGTCACGTCGTCCTCACAGTTCAGTCAGCTTCCGTGCAGTTGTTGATGGTTGGATCTTTCGTCGAAATGGGAATTTGTATCTGAATATCGACGTGGAAACATTCACTAGCTTCTGTTTACAGGACAAAAACCTATGATTTGATTCATTTACAATACGTCTGTGCTCTTGAAAAGTAAATATATGTTACTCTTCGAAATCAAAGGGGAAACATGGTGTTTTCGAACATAAACGAAACATCGATCGACCAACTTACTCTCCATCGTTTGTGTTGACTACCGTACTCAGTCACAGTGCGTCGGAAACGTGACTTACCGTGACTTACCGTGACCTAATGGGTGCACACTATTGCGTCACTATACTCTCACAGTATATAAAGTAGTAGTAGTAGTAGTGGTAGTAGTAGTAGTACTAGTAGTAGTAGTAGTAGTAGTAGTATCGGTAGTAGTAGTGGTAGTAGTAGTGGTAGTAGTAGTGGTAGTAGTAGTAGTACTAGTAGTAGTAGTAGTTGTTGTTGTAATTGTTGTTTTTGCTGCTGTCTGAGACCCCGAAAACCCCAGCAGCCAGGATGAGAGTTGTTGAGTCTTGAGAGGACATCGAGTAGTAGTGCCAGTTGCAGTAGTTGGCGCCAGTAGTGATGGTAGTAGTAATAGTGATAATAGTAGTAGTGGTGGTGATAGTAGTACTAGTAGTAGTAGTAGTAAAAGTATCAGTAGTTGACATTCATTTTTCTCATGGGGTAACAGGTTCAGCGTCTAGATCTGTGCGGAGATGCAACTACTGTGTTCACATCTTGAGCCAGGGTGTATGTTACTTGTTTCAAGGTGGTGTGTATACTTTACAGTGAACGTTCACATCTTGAGCCAAGGTGTGTGTTACTTGCTTCAAGATGGTGTGTATACTGTAGAGTACGTCCACGTCTTGAGCCAGGGTGTGTGTTACTTGCTTCAAGGTGGTGTGTATACTGTAGAGTACGTCCACATCTTGAGCCAGGGTGTGTGTTACTTGCTTCAAGGTGGTGTGTATACTGTAGAGTACGTCCACATCTTGAGCCAGGGTGTGTGTTACTTGCTTCAAGGTGGTGTGTATACTGTAGAGTACGTCCACATCTTGAGCCAGGGTGTGTGTTACTTGCTTCAAGGTGGTGTGTATACTGTAGAGTACGTCCACATCTTGAGCCAGGGTGTGAGTTACTTGCTTCAAGGTGGTGTGTATACTGTAGAGTACGTTCACGTCTTGAGCCAGGGTGTGAGTTACTTGCTTCAAGGTGGTGTGTATACTGTAGAGTACGTTCACGTCTTGAGCCAGGGTGTGTGTTACTTGTTGCGTTCCAAGGTGGCGTATGTATTGTTCAGTGTACAGTCCCCATCTTGATTTATGCTGTGTCGTAGTCGAATCAACACAAGGTGGCTTGAGTATTGCACACTAGTCAATAATCACAGTCTTTCTAACTCCTTGTCTGCCACGACAACCAGCCCCGCTTGTTGGAATCTGAGTTTCTTGTCCGTTTTTCTGTTTTCACTCCGCAACGCACGACGCTTGAGACGAAGATCTTGTCAGAAGCGTGGGTCAGCAGTGCGAAGTATGGCTTTCTTGTCTGGACAGTAGTTAAGTGTGGACGTGCTTCTTGGAGGCTGGCTGTGACTGTGAGCTTTGGGGACCAGCGAATTGCTGCACAGGAGTCGGACCCGATATTCCAAGGAGTTTGAACACAGTCAAGAATTAGTGGTTCTTACCTGACCCTGTCGCGATGTCTCTGTCTCTGTCTGCTTGGGTCTGCCTCTGGCTGAGCCTCTGAAGCAGGGGTCTTGAGTCCAGCAGTCATGGGCTCCAGCTGATGTGGGGACATCGAGTGGCTCCAGCTGATGTGGGGACATTGACTGGCTCCAGCTGAATTACACCTGTAGACTTCCTCTGTCTTACTGGGTCGTCCGGGACAAGTAGAACCTTCAGGGCCTGTTTTCCGAGAACCTGACACCCTCACTTACTCCGAGATTGTTCATAATGATTTGCGTGCAAATAGCTTTTTTGGGGGGTGGGGGAGGGGAGTGGGAGTGAGGGTGGCTCTGACCGCACGTTGCACTCTAGCATGGCTTCTATTGCGGGTCAAGGACTGCACGTTCAGTCACTTCACAGAAGAGGATTTGTCCCAGTCCTCCGGTCCTCAGTCTGCTTGAGTTTCCAACCACATGTTACGTCATCATGCCATGGATCTGCCGCTATCTGCCGAGGCTGGAGGTCATGACCCTCAGGATTTTGCAGCTGGACGCCTCCCCACTCCCTCCCCAGCCAAGGTGACCTTGGCAGTGAGGTGGCCGCACTTTGGGCGGCGAGCGAGAGGAGGGACACACGTTGTACTTACGCTAGACATCTCATTTCTCCATACTTACTCCGCCTGATGCTGATAGCAGCAGCCAGTCCTGCTCCGGGCCGCTCTGTGAGCCATCATGACCTCGAGCATGGAACCCCAGTCAGGCCATGCAGTAGATAGGGCTTAATCACCACAACGCTCTTTCCCGTGGAATTCGGGTCCGCACCATTCGACATTTCCCTTTCTCTCTGGACTTGACCGATGTGTCAATAACGGAGGTGAGCAGAGAGCTGTTACATGAGTTCCTAAAAGTAAACTTTATGAAAACTTAACAGTTTTGCATATTGGATGACATAAGGGAAAATTGTGTGATCATCTGTTGTGTTGAAAGTAAATAGTTAGTGCGTCGTATTTCTGTCGAACGTGAACGTCCAGTCGCGGAAAATAGATTTTCTGTAAGTTTGGATCAGTGTCGATCTCTGGCATACTTATTTTCTTGGTATCAGTAAACACGTGGGATGTTTGCTTTTTTGTTTGGTTGTGTAACCCACCTACTCACCCACCCACCTCCAAAAAGCGAAATACGCGACTGACAAACCAACCACATCATTTACTTTTCACACAAAGTGAAGTCCTTGAGTTTTGTAGCGTTCTCTTGTACAAAATTTCACATCTTTTCTTTTTATCCCGAGGGGCGTACCTCTTCTCTAGGTCAAGATGACACGTTTTTGTGTGTCGTGTTTTCGTTGTTGCCAAGATTTAATTGTAGAACATGGACACAGACGCACACGCATGCGCCCATATGTAGGCATTCATGTTTGCATGCTTGCCTGCTTGCTTGCTTGTTGGTCCGTTTCGCGTCCCAAGAAGGCGCTCTGGCACAGCAATTTATCTTGCGGGCCAGATCTGTGGGGGAACAATTTTCAGTGGGAGAATCCTTGCACAGGGGTAATCCCACCCTCTCGGCCTTGGCAGTGTTGTCCAGAGGAGTGCAAGCACGACTACTGGCATTGACTTGGCTGCCGGAGTTGCCGGAAGGATGACAGTGGTCGGTCCACCCGCCTAAGGGGCTCCACTCCGAATTTTCTGTCTGGGTTATCTCCCATAGCCTTTCCTTCTCCCGAAGGTGCCTACAAGGCAGTGGTACTATTTACCCATAGCTGGGGGTTTGATACATGAGTACCAGGGCACTGCACGTCCAGGGGTCAAACCTACTCGAGTCCCTTGTAGCTCAGCCTGGGGGCCTTCCGGTGCCCAGTGTCCGTGTGTCGCCACGAGGAGGCACTATGCACACACACACACACACACACACACACACACACACACACACACACACACACACACACACACACACACACACACACACACACACACACATGCACACATGATGCATCTCAGACAGACGTGAGTTGTAACGAAAGAAATGGCGATGTTCTACATAGAATCCCACAGGATCTTTGTGCACTGTCACGACTCAAATATGTGGTGGGACTTTAAATTCACTTCCGGTCCTTTTTTTAAACCGGCATGATGCACCTTTACGTGTTTTGCAGTGTCAGCATTTGGTGACTGCGTTTATTCTTCAACCGTTTTGCACGTGCAATTCGGGGTGTCTGCGTCAGCACGTGCACAACATTTTCTTTGTGCATGAATGGACCCGATATAAAGGGTCGGTTTTTTCCTCTTAGGGGATTGGGGGTTGGAACAGCATTTCTTCGGCTACTGTGTGTGTGGTTCGTTTCTGAGCAGCGTGTCAGGGGCCGCTGTGCCCGGTTGGCAAGATCTGGTCTTGGCTTGCCGGTCTCTTTACTGGTGTTGTAAAGAGGGGAAGGTTTTTTTTTCTCATCATCAAGCCTTTAACTGTGACATTGTGACGGTCCAAAGGCTTTTCTTTTTGGGGTTTCATCTTGCCTTAGTCTTGCCGTGCCTGCGGAAATCTGACGTCTGCTGACGTCAGGGACACTGACCACGCCAAGCTTCTAGTACGTCAAAACTTTCATTCTTGTTTTATATGTGCCTGTGGTATTCGTGCAGAGCCGTCACTGTTGACGGATTGGGGGGGGGGGGGGGGGTGGACGTTGTCTTCAGTTAAAGTACACTTTGAAGTTGAATTGAAATATTGTTGAAATCATTGTGGTATTTGGAAGTGTTTGTTGGATTTGTGCTGAACTTGCTGCTGGAATGTTCTAGCAGATTGCAATTGGCGAGTTGGAGTGGTAGTCATTGTTGACTTGAATTGGAAGTATTGTTATTTTCTTTAGAGATTTATTATGGACTTACTGTTGGAGTGTTCCCGCATACTGGAATTGGCGAGTTTGAGGTGTGGAATTTATTTCCATTCACTGGCTCTTCTATGTTTTATGTTATTAAATTGTTAAATTTAATTCATGTCTTGTTTGGCATTGTTTTGAATAGGGTGTCTTCTTAAGTATGTGGACTATCGAGCAATTTCCCCTTAAAAAAAAGTTATATATATATATATACTCACGGACATACGAAACGCGAAAAGTTAGTGTGTATTTTTAATATTTTAAATATAATCTTGAGATATTTTGCGTACAGTGCCTATGCATTTGCACTCTTAACTACCGCACAACGTGCACATTTCGTGCACAGCGTTCTGTTTACAGTGGCAAAGGACGGTCAAATGCGGCATGGTGATCGCCTCATGGGAGGCACTTGCAAGTTGTGCAGCAAAATTTGCTTGCTGTAGCAGTGTTCAGGGGTTGCACCTCAATAAAAAGCAGGCCTGAGAATTTTCTCTTTCCTTTTCATCAGTCCTGAGCAGTGATGCCAAGACTTAGCGCAGGAGAACGCATCCAAACGCTTGGCCATTTGGAGGCTGGTGTTCCTCACAGAAGAGTCGTAAACCTATTCAATGTTCACCTCTCGACTAT